>SJJU01005188.1:42650-62358 GCA_012932125.1 Conopomorpha cramerella
GTGGGCATTTGCTTTAGCAAGTGCCTCTGCCTACCCCGCTTTGGGATTAAAAGGCGTGAAGTGTATTTATTTTTAATTTTTAATAGATTATACATATGAACCCTCCTCTGAAAACCGCATCAATCCGTTGCGTAGTTTTAAAGATTTAAGCTTACACAGCGTCGGATAGCGGAAGGCGACTTTGTTTTTGGTATACTACGTAATGATAACGATGGGAGCGCGACACCGAAATACTTAAATATATTTTTTATCATTTTGTTAGGAAAAAACAGCTGCTTAATCAAAGCCAATCAAATCAATCGTTACGAGTTATATAGGGGGTGTTACTTAGATCCGTAAATAAACCGTAGACTACCGTTTCGCGTTTCCCGGAAACACACGCTGTATAAAACGCACGCACGACAGTAATCCCTATTAGGGTAGAATATTTGAATACATGATCACATGGTCACTTTTATACTTCACGAGATGCAATCCGGCTGTGTTACTTGCTCTGCGTTTCCCTATGTTTTGTTCCAATTCTGCAATATTATAAATTCTGGGTCCCTGATAAGTTTGTATGCACATCTTCATCATCATCATCAGCCACGTAACGTCCACTGCTGGACGAGGGCCTCCCCCGATGATTTCCGTAATTTGGGGTGAATGCCAATTTTCTGAAATCGTGCCTGTTTTTATTTTAAAAATACTTCTTTTAATGAATCCTAAGGCTATCCTTGTATTACTTGAGTTTTATTCCGCTGCAATATCAGTATCAAATATGGCCTAGGTATGTTACTAATTAATTATTGAAATCCGCCCAAAAGATTTTGTGTTACTTCGTAACGATTACAAAAATAGAAAAGTCTTAAATAAAGTTTTCCTCTTACCTACAGTAACAGATAACATACTTCATTGACAACCCCACTTCATAAAGACCACGTCATACGAAAACCTAAAAAGCTGAGCCAAAAATTTTTTTCTCAAAAAAACAAAAGACTGAATGGTCTTGAGTTACGTATGAATGACGTCATGAATTATTTGTTACTGAAAAATTACGCACTGAAATCTGCATCTATTTTAAGTAACATCTATGACGAAAAAAAACTGCTGTTTATTTTTCAGAATATACTTAGTCTACACTCTACTTAATATTATTTTATTTTATTTTTAAAGGACAACCATCAAGGACGTACACATTGCATAGCATAAAATAGGCGACAAAGAAACAAGTGTAGGTGCTGCTGAAAAATGATACGTTATCTTGGAAGACAGGCAACCTACATTACGGTAAAAAGCTATTGTAGAGAAGAATTCTTTGTAAAGTAGTCTTGAACTTACGAATCCTACCTTATTAAATTAAAACTTACAATGACAATAAACATGTGATTACTACATCATACGCGAATTAAAGATACAAAACAAATTTACGGATTTTTTTGAAGTGTCAGTAAATTGTTAAACATTGCTATTTTCGGCGTAACGCGCTAAACTCTAATGGACAGTAAGTATCAAAATAATAATTGTTTGCGATATAGAAAAAGGAGTAAGTTCGCAAAAAAATCAATGGCCATTATTCTTCTATAGGTAC
Organism: Conopomorpha cramerella; assembly: GCA_012932125.1. Lineage (NCBI taxonomy): Eukaryota > Metazoa > Arthropoda > Insecta > Lepidoptera > Gracillariidae > Conopomorpha > Conopomorpha cramerella. The sequence continues at coordinate 44,221 of SJJU01005188.1, forward strand.
AAATAGAAATAGACTAAGCCGTCATCAATGACGCCAAAAGTATTGTTTTCGTAGTATTGCGACCTCTAAAAAGTTTGCAGAAATACCCAATGTTATTACTTATTCACAATTATCACTAAAATAGTCTAATACAGCATACATTTGAAGTCAGTAACATAATATTAGCAAACTGGGAAAATAACTAGAAATAAGACCCGACTTCAACTAGTAAAATACTTTTATTGTTTTTCTCATGGACGCCACTTTCAGAACTGAACCAAATTTAAATGGGACTACGCGGAAATCACCAGATTTCAAATTAAAAAAGAAACATCAAATAAGGTTCAACCAGTCGAAAGTTATGAGGTACATAAAAAATAATACTGGCGAATTGAGAATCCTTTTTTTTAAGACGGCTTTATTAGCTATTTTCCTTATAGTTGCGTATATTTAATTCGGTTACCTCGAAGATAGCGTGCCACGGTTTTAATTGTTTGTGCTCATTGCATAATTATAAATGCCATCTCTTAATGTAAATATAAACCAGGGTAAAGTAAATTACGGAACTTGCGGAATTATGTAATTATACGATAACACTGGCTTGTGTAACACAATACTACAGCTCGATGTATACGAAAATATGATGACCCTCGTCCAGCAGTGGACGTCATGTGGTTGATGATGTTGATACCGAAAATTGAGTCCGTCAGCGCTAAAGTAGCCTTAGTCACAGTTTTAATATCCCGACTTAAGTACCTACTTCGTAAAACTAAAAACATATACTTTTCGTTGTCATTCCATAACTACGGAACGGGTGGACCGATTTCGCTAATTCTTTCTTTGTGTACTTATTAATGACAGCAGAAGGTTCTTATGAAAGAAACAAATGACACAGCTGGGCACACTAGATATTCATATTAATAGTTAAGACAGGACAACGTCTGTCGAGTCCACTAGTATTAAATAAAATCATTCATGTTAAATCCTCCACAACTTTATTTACGAAAAATAAACATGGAAAAAATAAGCTTCCATGAAATATCTACACTAAGTCAAACTCATCATTCTAAAAACTCCTATATCTCCATACTGATTGGTGTAGGGTTAGGCCACTGTAGCGCTGACGGCCTCAATTGTTTTGCCGGTATTCTCGCTTAGTTTCTCTGTTAATATTGTAATATGCATGAATAAGTTGCTCACTCCATCATCCGCATCGAAGCTCGGTGCGTAGTTTGAAAGATCTAAACATACATAGGGACAGACAGCGGGAGGCAACTTTGTATTGACAAGATACCTTTAGGTGGTATAAGTTGCTAAGCAAAAGGATTAACTCACATCAGATTTTACCGAATCAAAAGTAAGGTTTGAAAATGATCGATGCACAGGAATAAATTTAATACATAAAGGTTGTTTACAAAATTATGTAATTACTACCATAACATCAGAAATTAACCTAACGTGTTTGCAAAATAAGGAGACTGTAATGAAATGATCCACACATACATCATTTCATTTAATTTGAGACTGTAAAAACAAATAGCTAAGAAAATTATTCTAAGGGCGAAATTCATTGACAGACATCATTTTATTCTAAGTACATGGACAGAAAGTGTCATTGAACTTATTTCGTCGAATTTCCATACCCTACAGCGATTATGTACAAAATTATCACCGTATAAAAAAACACGGTCGTTTTATAATTAGGTTTCTGGATGTGTAAGTAATATCCTCGAAATAATAATTGGCAATCACTCGATTCGTAACACGTCACTGTGTTTCAATTGTCCGTTTGGGTAGTTGGTTTAAAAAAAAGGTTTGTACTTAACCATTTGTCATCAAAACATAAACAAATTAATGCTATACCGTGAAGGATTTAGTAAAAAATACGATTCAGTTAACAGGAAATTTGTCTCATTTTCTCTTATGATGAATTAATTGTATTAATCATTTGCGGTGTTAAATTTAATTTGGCGATTTATATTTAGATTAATAACTTTTTTTACGTTAGAGTTATTTATATATTAAAACTACCTAAATATCAACGTATGTCAAGATCGATGAATATGATGATAAAGTGGTTCGGCTTCTTGTATAGTAATACTCAAGTATCACATCAGTGCAGTTAATAAATGTTTTGATGTGTGTGTTGATGTTTGGACTTCATTCACGCAAAAATAAATGAGTGGATTTCGACGTAACTTTGCTAGTGTTAGGATGATTGAGAGAAACTTCATTGTAAATTCTGTGACATTGCTGACTGTACAAATTAGTGGGAATGGTAGTGTATACTCTATTAGTAGATTCTTAGAATTAGTAACACAGTATAAATATTTAAAACCACGCAACGGATGTCGATACGGTTTTATTTTACGGATAAAATGATTGTAGATGAATGTTTACATGTATAACACAAACACATAAGAATAGGGAAACACTGTTAATAATGTTTGATGTGTCAGCCAGTCTTCTATAATATAAAAATAAATCGCTTAATGTGTTGCTAGGCGCAAAACCGTGAGACCAATTGCTCTATTTCTTTTATGATATACATATTTAATTTCAGGAGAAGGTTCTTAAGAAAATAAAATAGTAGCATAGGATATTGTACTAATCATGAATATATATTCATAATTAATACGGCACAACATCAGTTGGACCACTATTTACTTATATTGTTTCTCTTAGTATTTAATACCTAGATAAAAATATCGGTAGTTAGGCATCTATAACACACACGTAGACATATCACTACGCCTGTCGCTGTCTATCCCTATGTATGCTTAGATCTTTAAAACTGTGCAACAGGTTTTGATGCGGTTTTTTTGTAAGAAATAGTGTGATTAATGAGAGAGGATTATATGTGTAATATATGAATAATACAGTAGAAAAACAATGATAACTCGTGCGAAGCTGGGGCAGGTCACTAGTAAAATATACAACGAAACAGAGTAATATAAAGAAATAATATCTAGGGTAAAACCCGTGACACCTTCAAGGTTTCAAAAGACGTGCCTTCTAAGAACGCTGCGGCTACGAGCGACTATTTAAAATTTTTCATTTGAAATAGTTTGTCCTACGTTGCTATTTCAACGGAACTTGAACAATTCACAAGTAAAGACAGTTTAAACCTAAAATCGTTATGCGGAACCACTACAGACAAGGTGAGGCACGCTATAGTACTGTGCACTGCAATCTAGACACTTAGGGCTTAAGGGCAAATTCCAGGTCCGTTTAGCTGTGTCTTGTGTATATCACGCGGTCTAGACGAACAGTCACAGTCGCCGCGGGCTCAATAAAATATAATAAATGGCGTAACAGGTAGTAATTTGCTAACGGCAGACGTTGATCCAGTTAATACGGTTCTAGTAACAAATGCAATTGCCAAGAAACGTCCAAATCACGTGGCATTGTACTTAATACTAGACCGACACGATTTAGAGTAGGTATTTTGACGCCGTGGTGATAAAAAAGTGTATCTATCTATATATATATTGGAAATGAATATATAGAATAAGAGTATCTGAATTAGTAATGATTGAGAATTTTCAGGGACCTTGTTTCTCTTAGTGATGACAGATGGCGCTAGTTGAATTAGGAGGACATAAATGTCAGCGAAATGACTAAGTGCAAGCAGTCAGTATTGAAGGTGGGGAAGGGGAAGGTAAATTGTCTTACTGTTTGCTCACATGTTACAAAAGTGTATGAAGTTTGAATAACTTGTCTAAATAAGTCCAAATAATAATTAAACGTACTAAAATATAACTGAGTGAAGTCACCCTGAACACCTACTAGCGGCATCTAGATAAGAATTTTGGAGTTTGAAAATTCTCCATTACATCTGCTGATATCTATTTGTAGGATTCTGTTTTATAGTTTTCCTATTGTACACATATTATTCGTGTTTGTCTTTTTCTACGTGGGTAGCACTTTGTGTATAACAACAAATAATTATCGACATCGGTTCATTCACAATTATATACGACGACATTATCCGCGAAAAAATATATTAAAGCATACAATATGCCTTCGGTCGATTTGAAAAACCTCCTTTTTAGAAGTATGTTAATAAACCAAAGAAAAAAACGTTCTCATTTCAAATTGGCGCTTCGCTGCAAGCAGTATAAACATCAAAAAGTTTTCATTCCTCCGTATGTTGAAGTTAGTGACGATAGAGCGGCGGCGGCGGAGCTGATTGGGCGTTTGTCTCAACGCGAAAGCGGCATCCACAATATTTATGTGTGTATGTTCTTTATAATCTGTAATTGTTCTTTAAAACGAAGTTACTCACGCTTTCGGCTATTCACTGCACTTCCTTATATCCGTTGGGGATAAAGATCTCATTATTATGGGTCATTGACATACTTACATTTTAATTGACTGCCTACCTATCTACGAAACTTGTTTTTCGCATGCAAGTAGGTAGCAGCGAGCCACTCGTTCCGTTTGTTATTATTTTTTTCTACATTTAAAAAAACTGCTGCTGCTGTTCGGTGCAAGGTCGTGTTGAATTCGTTTATCATTAATATATCTACTTGCTTATATTAAGTTTACTGTAGATACGTACAGAGCGACAAGGATGTATTGGCCTACGAGCGCTGAATGTTTAATGTGGTTTCTCGCCATTCCTGTATTTCATTCCTTTGTTTTATTTGTTTAAGTTGCCTTGTTAAAACTTGTATTCTGATAATATGGAGCATGCATCGAAGCAGAACAGGACTCCGAGGGTTTAAACTGGGGATCAAAAGATGGACCAAAAGATCCTTGTGAGACTGTGATCAAATTGCCCATGTATTTCTTTGAAACCAGTATTACATTTTTAAAGCCATAATATTGTTTTATAAAATTAACGGACACATTTTTCTTATATTCCTTAGTTTTCGTGAACGGGTCCGAAATAATAATAAGTACTGAGGTGTTCATATTAAAGAAAAAAAAAACAACACAATAGAGCGAGACCGAGGAGACGAACTATTTTTTTTTGGCTCTTATGTTTTGCTTTAAAGCAGACATTTCTGCCACAAACAAAGTAGTTCCCTTCGTGTTCAAGTTATAATATAGTCATAATCTATCGATAAAGTCGTCAATAGTTAAAGTCGTGTCAAAACACTTTAAAACGTGAGGGTGGACCATCACATTTCAATGCTGCGTGGAACATTATACGGTAATAACATTGATCAAATAGGAGTCTCTCCTTTCCAGCACATTATTCCACTAATTCCACCACATTAACACAATAATTGCAGTGAACAATGTATTTTGAAAATGAGAAATAAAGAACGCCATTTGCATCTCATCGCTTCCTGTCACAAAGTCCGAGACGAACTTTGTAAGTAGGTATTTCGTTTACCACTATCTTTGACAGATTGGTTGTTTTTTTTAGAAAACGGTGCCTTAGACCAAAAACAACTAGACTTGCAATCCCAAACTGACGTTTAGAATAAAACGATACATCGATATGAGAAACGTTCAGTAGTGAAAGAGTAAGATACAATATCTTCTGACCCTTACTGCGTGTCAGGGTATATCTGTATCCAAACTGTCAAATTAGTAATAAAAGTGATAGTTTGAATACAGAATTTTGTATACATTTTGGTAGAAAAGAGACAGACAGAAGGTGGTACGCGGCTTGCAAGTTTAGTTGTGTTTGGTCTGAGCACGGTACAATAGGTTGGAAAATTCCGTATGCCAAAATTATGAGAGGTCTATAGTCCATCTATTGAAAATGATAATGTCTCCTAAGGTTCTGCTGTCCCCTCATTCGAGAATACCGTGAGTTCATATACGTACGTAATAAATAGATAAGAATGACTGTTTTATTTACATAGGAATGTAGTAATAATTACCACTAGCAGTATTTCCATATACGATAGGGATTATTGGGCGAGGGGCTAATCACTTATCAGTTCAACAATACTCTTTTAATTACTTATATAACTATATAGGAAATATAACTGCCGTCCATCTTATTATCGACGCGAGTTTATGTTTGATTGTAAAAAATGATCTGAAGATTTTTTAATGCAACGAGCACGGACATCAGAACTCAATAATGCTCACCGGGTCAATCGGCTCGAATGTAATCACAAGCTCGAGCTTACCTCGAGTAAAATAACAAAGATAAGCTCGAGCTTGTCTTTGATTTTATTCGCGCCTATATACCCGGTGAACGATATTGAGTTATGATGTCTGTGCGCGTTGGTCCAGTAAAATAACAAACGTGCTGCGCCGACCCCACCTAGTGTGGGATAAGGGCAGGAAAATGATGATGATACCCGGTGAACAATAATAATGGGCCCGCCGGCTTCACCAGATCTTCGGAGCACATTGTTGGAGGTTTACATACGGTGTGCATTCCCATTCCAAATTAATAGGTAAGGAAAATAAAAATAGACTTTGGTGGTTTTCTCATGGAACTGAACCAATTATAAATGGGACCAAACGGAAAGCAGCAGCTTTCAAACCTAAACGAATCTTCCAAATCGTTTTTTCCATCAACCAAGAAGTTTTGAGGTAGTAAATATAAAAAAATACTGTCAAGAGGTTCTCACCCCATTTATTTAAGACAGTTATAAATCATATAATTTAATTTCTTACGGGAGCTACATATTCACTCGTTGAAATTTTTTCTGAAGTCCATAAACACTAAACCGACCATAAACAATAAAAAAAAAACATTTCGTGGCCTGTTTTCAGGAACAAACAGAATGAACGCCCTTTTGCAAAATGTGTGAGATTCTGTTCCGCACCCAGGAATTTTCTATAATAACATAAATTTTAATTGTTGGAAGTGAAGTAAAGCGTTTTCGGAACTAGTCGTGCGATGCAATTGATTGTGGTCAACTGACAAAGAGGTTACGTAATACATGTAGATAGGTACACTCACGTTTTCAATCTCAATCCACCCTTCGTAGGCAGTGGCACTTACTGAGCAACCGACCGTGCTATATATATTGTGGGTCCTTTTACTGGTTTAAGCCGGTTCTTTTTTCTTTAATGTTATAGACAAACAAGATTATATAGGGAATAATGTTACTAAAACAAAAATATGTTCGATTGAAGGGTGTTTCAGAACACGAGTCTCACACCAAAAACAATAAAGTTTCAATCCAAAACTGACGTTTATAATAAAACGAGACAACATTATGAAAAACAAGGAGGAGGGACAGAGTAAGAGACAATATTTTCTTGCTTCAATATTTAGTTGCCGACCCAAGCGATCGATCCAAATATACCCTATATTAGGATACAAACTGAGATTTAGCTAGTAAAAGTTCGGATCCAGAAGTAGTTTGATGGAAGGAAACAGACTGAAGGTCTGTAAGTCTAGTTATAGTTTGATACGGGTATTAGAGTGCGTGTGTGTGTTATTATGTGTGTAAATACAGGAGTTCATAGTGTGTCTCTTACGCAGTGCGTAGTGTTTCTCTCGTGGGTTTTTACGCCGGCCATTTAATGGGAATCCCACTTTCAACTTTTGCAGATGGCGGTAACGAGTTAACGACACTCCATTGGAAATGTACACTATTTTATAATACTTTCTTTTTATATAAAACATGACGTGTTTATTACACTATAATATCCTTTAACTATGTTTAATACTTTGAATAATAACTTGATACAATGTTATAGATTGAATGTTTCTATCCTAAGTAATATATAATTTTGTGTCTTTTTTGAAATAGGTTATTTGGTTAGAGTGGTTCTAGTCTTTAGATAAGACTAGACTAAGACTATTTGACGGGCCCGTTGGTGTAGTGGTCAGCATGTCTGCCTCTGCTCCGTAGGGTCGTGGGTTCGATTCCCACCGCTGACAGGTGCTTAGGTGACGAGCTTTTAAGCACTTGTTGGGTGTGTCTGGGTGTTTTATTCATTTAAGTATATATTTAAATGAAAAAAATAATATAAGTAAATATATCTCGTTGTCTGATTTCATAACACAAGTGCTTTAGCTACTTAACATGGGATGAAGGCAATGTGTGTGTTGTTTTAAAAATTTTTATATTTATATATTTACTAGTCTTAAATTAAACAATAAGATGATGCATGCTTGTCTATAAGGTACACTTTCTCTTATACAAAGAGGAGTATGGTGAAAGCATGAGTACTTAATGATATTGATGATTGATAAACTCCCGGCTTCTTGAAGCTATCGATTTGATATTGCTGAGAAACGTGTTGTGATTGAGCGATATTATGACGGGGGTTTTAGTGCTTCTAACGCTTTTTCTTATACTACTACTTTTTTGTAAAGTCCTGCGTAATACAGAATGATGTATTCTCGAGAAGTCGTCTACTTTTATTTCAAAACTCCACTGTTGGACATCCAGTTTCTGCCAGGCATCTTGCAAAAATCATTAGTCAATCTTGCCTATTTTTATCTTGACACTTTTATTGCTAATTTATTATTTTTCTGACAAATTAACAACCACGTTCAAAAGACCACATAGAATGAAGAAGACGGAGAAAGAACATGATCCACCACAGACACTTGGCAAGTAGGTATGACTACATTTCACCAAACGAGTTTAAAGGAACGTGATACATTGTGTATTATTGGTATGCGGGTTTCCTAACGATGTTATCCTTCATTCATGGCTACTTATACGATTATCAATGTAACTACCGTCTGCATAAAAAGCTACTCTACAACAATATTATGATGTTATTTTTTAGGCGACTTTGGGAAAAAGTAGTCTTTCACAATTCGATCGTACATATGCCTTTTTGTTCGCGGATAATTTCGTTGTTAATGAACTAATTTTGATGATTTCTTTTTGTTGAAAAGAAGATATTTCCAAGGTCCCGTGATTAAATAAGAGTTTGATGATGTCTAACCCGATAAATCTAGGACAACTTTGTAGAACAAAAAATTGGGGGTACTAGTCGAAGTCGGTTCTTTTTGGTCGGTTTCTTTACTTATTGTTATACGATTTTTGTGTTTATTTTTATGATCCGAAACGCGAACTGAAATATAACATAACAAATAGTCATGATTTGGTAACTAATTTCTGTCATTATTAATGCAAAATCCTTTCCAACATAGTTTTTTTATGTTGTTTGTTTACGTTATTGTTTAAGCTCTACATGCCAAAAGGCACCAGTCTCTAATGTTACAGCTCGGCGATGCTAATAGACCACAAACTCTACTTTATTTTTAAGCTCTACATGCCATGCTCTAAAGGTACCAGCCTCTACTGTTACAGCTCGGCGATGCTTAGAGCTCAGCTGGCTTCGGTGATCGCAACCTTTTATCGAAGTTAAGCAACACTCGGCGCGAAAACACATACCTATGATGGTTGCCATTTAACTAGAAAAAATAAGTATTTTCGTGTTATAGTCTTGGTAACCGTTTAGTCAAAGCCTAGGTTTTAGGAATTAGGATTAGTTAATCTCTATCAACAATGTAAAAATGCATTTTTTTTTGTTAAAATAACCAAGGAGTACAATGCCAATGTTAGCGAGTAACCTGCTGTTAAGATTTAGTTAATGGGTACTTAATTATAAGTGCTAAACTAAATAATGAAACTGAAACTGCAATAAAAACGCTTATACAAAAACAACAATGGGAACTGTACATCGAACAAGAATAAAACGTGAAGTGTGTCACGTAAAACTATTCTAATTATATGCACACTGTTGAATTATAACGTTGCGTTTGAATAAATTAATTTAATAGATCATAGACTGATTTAAAAATGTATGTATAAAAAGTCGATTATTGTGTTGATTTTATTAATAGCCAGAGGTGGTTTGTGCTTAAAATAGAACTTTGACGTTCGCGGAATGTCGAGCTGAGACTAAGGATTTGCAGTATAATATCTGTCCCTTTCTGATTACAAGGAACGAGAAGAGAGGGTGATATTTTGTCACTAGCTAACATAACAAACGCTGTTATATTTCATGTTTGTTTATGTTTTTGCATATTTATTTATTTGATGTTACGGCAAGATATTTGAGTATTTGCTTATAGAGTGCGCTTGCGTCAATCTCAGAATTCATTTTATATTGCAAACTGAATCATTTGACCGTTTATATGTATTCATTCATATTGTGTTAATTTTAACGGTATTATTACGAATAACAGTTTATCTTTAGTCGTGGGGCAAAAAATGCATTTTGGATATCTCGTATTTTCATGTACGGCGTCTGTGGTCCAGTTGGTCCGACCGACCAAATATGTATTACCTATCACCTTTTTATTTATTATTGAGGCTTAGATTAGCGCGTCTGTGGTCCAGTTGCTCGGATACTCGACTTGCAACCGGGAGATCGCGGGTTCGAGTCCAGCTACTGGACGTGTACCAATGGGACTCTTTTTCAGAGTCTATGTACGCAACGCAACGCTCGTACGGTGAAGGACAACATCGTGTGTGAACCCTACAATGGCGATGGGCTCATCCCCTGTCACGTCGGGTTAAATACGCTTGGTGAACCGTGGGCATTTGCTTTAGAAAGTGTCTCTGCCTACCCCGCTTTGGGATTAAAAGGCGTGAAGTGTATATTTTATTTATTCCTCATCAATGTGGTAGGAGTACTTGCTTGTCGCACAACACACCCTCGCAGCTGCACGCGTACTGTTAAACCATTAATTACAATCATTACCTAAGATTTTTACGATACTTTAAACCAACGTTGATTCTTAGTGGAATAATTGTCTATTTGCATATAATAGTCAATAAAGTTAGCAATAAACTTTGACATAGTTACAGTTATAGTACTAATAAAATGGGAATCGACCAAGACTGCTTGCGACCACCACATCGTTGCATTGCTACATCTACGGAAAAGATAACATGACCTGCGCTTTTAGTAGAAGTGGCATGTGAGCGTGGTTGGGATGTCACCAATAAAGGAAGTTCTCCGCACAATTAACATTGTTTTACCAATATTTGCATTATTAACATTGTTACTCTGTTATTTTATGCAGGTATTATACATATAAACTATCCTCAATAATCACTTTAGCTACTAAAGTAAAGCGCATTAAATTTCGCTGCGTAGTTTTAAATATCTAAGCGTACATAGGGACAGACTAGATAAGTATAGAGGTAGTACCTATACTGAGTGTAAAAATACTCCAGGCTCTTAGAAACATTGTTGGGTTCGTCAATATGAACAACTTTTACCATGGCGACAATGGATGAAAGGAAAAATCGTAAGTAAGAAAATTGTTTATTTTGTATGGAGACGAAACATTTTTTGTTAATTTCCCCGCATTGTCGCCATAGTAAAAGTTGTTCGTATTGACGAGCTCGACAACGTTTCTAAGACCGTTGCTCCTGGGGTCCTTTCACACTCAGTATACTGGTTGAAGTCGGTTCATTTTTTTTTAATGATTAAAAACAAAAACCCGGCAACGCTCTGGAGATGCCATCCGGTGCCAGTGACGTATCACTAAAATGGACAATACGGCGAATATTCCGTTTGTACAAGTTCTCAACTCCAAATCTTTATACACATATCAAAAGTGTCTAGGGATCATAAACATTTTTAGCTCTAAAAAAATCTAATTTATTTAAATCAAATCTAATCTTCTGGATTGGTCTCCTACCTAATTCCCCGTGCCTGTATCAATGACTTATCACCACATTTTGAATAAATAATGAATGAATTCAGTTTTTGTAAAATATATTCTTGAATGCAATCTTCTAAAATGTACTTGATCCCTAGACACTTTTGATGTGTGTAATACATCAATTCTCTCTCTCCACTAGCATGTAATTGTCGGAGTAGTAGATACAGGGTTGTGATACTAATTTTAACACATACCACTTCCATTTTGATCCCTATTCCGTGGTTACGACGACGTTGATATTGTCAATATAGCCAAGGACACTATTAACCGGTCACATGCACAAATGATCATACTTATCTTTATTATTTGGTTAATTGTATACTTTAAAATAATTTGATATAAGTACATATTTAGACATAAACAATTATTATTGTTTTTGCTAACTGCTAAAAACAACAATTCAGATATAATTTAATTACTGTTTACTCGATTATATTTAAATCACAGGTAAGGTATTCATTTCACAGTCATAATTCATAAGATAAATTAATATTATTTATACAGATGTATGCCACTTCCTCCACATTGCCATGTCGGCAAATTGGTCCAGACATCTCCGATAATCGATTTTGCATCGTCAGACCAATCGGTGTTCCACCAACACTTCTTATTCCTGTTGATTTCCATACGATAGACGACTTTGCTACCAATCATTATTATGCCATCGCATTGATGTCCACTGCTGGACAGAGGCCTCCTCAAGGGCGCAATCGGTGTTGTGCCTTCCTATGACCATCTGACATTGGATAACAACACGTACAATAAAACACATTGCTTAATTTCTTCTGCGTGATTAAGCCATTGGGCTTCACGCAGAAGAATAAGGAAGGACAGACACATTGGTGTCTGTCCACCCCAAGCGAACATTACGAACATGAATACACGTACCAACATAATATTTATCATTTTTTTATCCACCGTTGTTTGTTCAGTAATTATCTGTTCATGAACTCTACCATTGTTGCACAATTGAAAGGTCAGAAACTCAGAATACCCTGTTTACCCTAAGCGCAAGGTAGGTACAGGGCTGGCCTGTTGCTCTTTTATCGGGTGTAATAATTGTATGTCAGTCGCGTGCACTGGCTTTTACGACAAGGTAGGCACTAATCCCCAAGGATTGACACCTATGTATAGGTAACTTGTCTTTACGAAATATAGTTACCTACCTATCTACACACCCACAAAACACAGGAGCTTCGTCAGCCTATGTCGTGAGTACAACAAAAAAGATCTAGCAATAACTCTATTATGAGGTCGGGTAGCCAAAATACTAAGGTAGGCGGTGTCTTTTTGCCTATATGGTGTGCACGCCACTGCTGTAGGTAGAACTGTATCCACTTCAGAAATAAAGCACATTATTCACTTGCATCCGGACGACAACGGAATAAGGCATAGTATATTAAATTTATTCTTATTTACAATTGATTCTGGTTGAGCAACGTTTCAGGCTCAAGGTCGACCGGCCATTTCCGGTCACGTATCTACCAAGTCCGTAGTGGGACACAACCCATTGTAATTTCCGTCCAAGCTGACGGCGGCTGCACAAAATTCGCCAACTCTATTAAAACTCTATTGACCTTTAACAGACTATCGTAAAACACGGTTTACGCTTACGTAATAGTGTTATAGCGAGCTTAAACTTAAGTGTATTGTCGCTAAATAAACAAAATAGGCAGCAAATAACATACAGTCCCAAGACCTGCGGAAGTTCCGGGTCTGTGTAATGTTTATGAATTTAGATATAGGTACATACATAGATCGTGGTCATGATGTGAGTTAGATTTATCGATTAAGCGTTCGTCTTTGATATGGGCACGAAGCTCTGAGGCCGGAATGAAGGAAATTATATGTTCGATATGATAATACTAGGTAGCAACTAAACAATATACATATGTATGTATTATATAAGGTATTTCAATACATAGTGTAAAACAAAGTCGCCTCCTACTGTCTGTTCCTATGTATGCTTGGATTTAAAACTACGTAACGCATTTTGATGTAGTTTTCTTTAATAGATAGATTGATTCTAGAAGAAGGTTTATGTACATGTAAATTTTCCTAAAAAAAATAGGCAGACTTTGTCTATGACACCCTTGTCTTAAATAGTTTTAAACGGCCTATACTAACTTCTCCTTAAAGCTTTGCACCCATCTTCATGTCACCCTGTATTGTATAGAACATGCATATATGTAGAGATATACTGTTAATAATTTGTATATTGGATGTTTGCCGGGTCAGCTACTCATCAACCACGTGAAGGGCCTCTAAATATAATTAGTCAGTTTATGACTGATGAGGTGAGACCCTGTATGTTTGTTACTTCTTTACGGAAATTGATCTGGACGAAATCCTTTGGACACAAACTATCTAAGTTTGTGTCCTGGATTACGGTATCCTACTAAGACACTCTTTCACGCAAAAACTGCTGATTTATTTTAGTGAAACCTCACAATAATATAGCTTATACAGATGTATTCAGATGAATAACATGTAGGCTATATTTTATACCGAATGTCCCACGGGAACGGGATAGTCTTCAGGTTTCACCGCTGGAGTGCATCGAGTAGCATTTTATATCGAAAATCGTACGGAAAGGAATAAACAGTAGGTATAAACCAGTACAACATAGGTATGAAATTTTCACAGATTAAATAACAAAAGAGTGATCTGTGTTTAATTATAACGGTGCCCTTTTTACTTTGACACGACAGGTGTGTCAGAGGATTTTTTTTCTAAAATAAATAAAAAAAATAAGTAAATACACTTCACGCCTTTAATCCCAAAGAGGGGTAGGCAGAGGCACTTTCTAAAGCAAGTACCCACGGTTCACCAAGCGTAGTTTACGTTTCTAGTTGTCTAAATAACGTATTTTAATTTGTATCTCCACACAAAGCTACTTACCTACTTACCTTCCAAATATTTATCTGGAAGCGTGTTTCAGGCGCCGGAAATAGGCTTCAACTTCTCCATCCAATACACTAATGTGTAGATCGGTGTTGGATGTACTTTGGTAAAATTAAGTGCAGAAGGTTATTGCTACCTATATGACCCGGTCTACAATGATTGGCCACATGAACTCTGAGAGAAAGCAATAAGAACTATTTTCCGTTGAAACATGAAGCCAATAAGTTTAGAATTTACAATAAAAATTGGAGGCAGGAAGTTTGATCCGAGTTTCGAGCCAAGCTGGCTCAGTGGCTCAGACACTAAGGCCCATATTCTGAAACGTGAACCAAGCATAATTTAGGTGAAGTTGTGCTTTGTCCCATTCTATATTGGAAATGTCAATACTTAATGTAATTTAAAAGTATAAAAGAACCGGCACCAACCAGTCACCTACGATTTTTGAAGTTATTATCGATTTTTCATCATCAAAACCTCTGACTTCCTTACCATACCTTTAATATAATATTTAAATATAATTTTATTGTTAATGTATCGATTTAAAAGAAGTGCCATATCGGTTCATGAAAGACGAAATTATCGGCGAAAGACTCATTTTTGGAACTCGCTTAAAAAGAAACCTACCTTCCTAGATAATATTTTTTTTAATGATATTTGCATGTCACATTGGGTTACTCTAGAACTAGTAGGCTATCAGATCCAATCACTATTTGGGACGGTATCAAATGCTTTATATCAAATGCGTATTTTATCTAACTATCTGTCTAGACGTTATCCTTGATCCTGGAAACGTTCTGAGATATTAATGTAATGTACATTATAGATAAACTTCGTAATCGAGAAAATCTAATTCAATCGTCATTCAAATTTACTATTAATCGAAAATTTAAGACTTTACCGGCGAATTATGTTTTTGTTAAGAAAAATTTGCCGCCGCAGTGACCGCTTTCATTTAAAAATTTAGGCCTGGAGAAAATACCGTGCGAAACTGTCACACTGTACTAGAAGTGACGACGTTTTAATTGGTAAAGTTACGGTTAGGGCATCCGTGATTGGATCCCTTTCTTATATCTTAAGGCACGTGACATCCCATACTACATCATACGGGAATCCTACAATAAATAATAAATATTTTACAACAACACACACAATGTCTTCATTCCATGTTAAGTAGCTAAAGCACTTGTGTTATGGAAATCAGACAACGAAATATACTTAAATACTTTTTTTTTTCTTTTAAATACATACTTATATAAATAAAACACCCGGACACATCCAACAAGTACTTAAAAGCTCATCACCTAAATACCTGCCAGCGGTGGGAATCGAACCCACGACCCTACGGAGCAGAGGCAGACATGCTCACCACTACACCAACGGGCCCGTCAAAACGCCCTATCCAAGTTTCAGTTGAATATTTTCAGATGTAATGCCACAACGGGGTCGGTGCAGCAACCAGTGTCAAGTAATAGGCCGTGCGGCCGCGGCGGCGGTGGGCGCAGTCGTCGCCCCGGGCCACTCCACCAATGTCGGAGGTGAAAGTCATGGTCAAACAACTCGGCCTGATTCAATTTGCACTATGTATACACATTATAATATATCGCATTACATAATAATTTCGATACAGCAGAACAAGTTCTTCCGATATTGTACTAGATACAATGTTATATGTGATCAGATGTGAACAAGCTGCTCGGCCTTCTGGGGGTTATCGGTGTCCATATTATGGTGGTCACAAATCTGGTTTGGTGACGTCACAGTTTATTATATAGAATGTAAATTGGCAGTATGTATGTACAATTATGCGGTGACTTTTTTCGTCTAGGTTGACTGGTTCTGCCTGCACCTTCGGTCATGTATGGCCCATTTTTCATACATTTTAAGCATCACTGTTTAGAGGTGTCTGTTTTGACACAATTATTTCGAACTTCTTTCATTACAATATTGATTGAGTTGTTTTCATTGGTAATAATTTACATAAAGAAAAAAACAAAACAACGGCTGTCATTTCGGATAACTTTATTTAATTATATTTAAATTAAACGATACCGTCAGAAAATAGAGGCGTACATAATTCTGTAATACGCAGCAGTACAGTCAGCATGAAATGGCCGGAATATGTAAAAAAATAAGGAAAACAAAAACGAAAACAAGCTGTGTTTGTTATTTCACATATTGTTCTAAACCGTACCTGTAGATTAAGTCGTAACGCCGTAATACTGAATAGCTTAAAAACATGACACATGATATGTAGGTACCGACTCGGCAAAACAAATAAAATAAAAAATAAGCCACAGTTTTTGTTAAAAATAAAATATACCTATTTACCTACCTAGGATCATATATAACTGACAATATTAGGTAAGTACATAGTAATAGATAATATTCGAAATAACAATAGGTATTACAATATAGTTAAGTAGTTTATTCACTTAATATACCTACTTACATTTTATTACGGTAACTGGTGTTCAATGGTTCATTAAAATGGCTACATATCTACTTAATTTATAAACCAAGGTGTACTTTCCCCTACGTTTAATATTTTTTTTGTTTCCTGGTAGCAAAATCGGTGTTGGTTAATGCCTACCTACCTATTTGTAACCATACCTTTTTACAGGATACCTAGTTTGATTTTCTTAAATATTTAATTATCGAAAAAATGTCCCCTTGGCCTTTTTCTTTCTCTTTGCTGTTATTTTCGGTGGTTTTATTTTATTGTTAGAAATTGTTTTACTTGTTGCTTACTTAAGCTTTTTAAGGGTTTTTAAGGGACTAGTAGGTGTTCTTTTGCGGGGGTGTGTATTTAACACATTTTACACAACAACATTAGATAAGAGTACGGATTACTTACATACACATAGAATCCGAATAGTAGGACATCTAGTATCTTTATTCAATTCTAAGTATGCAATGGATCTTTATTGCATTTAGGCGTTAATTCGCAAGGAAGGAAGGAACAAGGATCTTGGAACTGACCTGGCCTGTATTGATATTTTTAACTTCTGGTTATGCTAAATTGGGTTGCCTATTTTCCTTTTACCTACCTATTGGCATCATCAGAACATAGCGTTGCTACCGTGGCCATCGGTGGTGCATGACGGGTAACTCCGGGGTCTCCAGAGAACGCACCGGTGTCACCCTCGCACTGCGTCCTGGCAAGAGACACTTCGGTACCGCCTCGATCCGCCGTAGCCCTATTTATTTGTCGCCCAGGCCTACATGACCCTATAGCTGCTTGCTACACTGAGACTAACTAACAAAGATAATTCCTATAAAGTGTAGGTACCTATGTAGGTACATACCTAGAATCATACCTACATTTAATTTAATTGAATTATTTCCTTTGTCCTAATGGAACTTTATAAGGACACAATATGTCGTTATTAGGTGTGTACAGTCGAAATCATAAACACATAAGCAAAACCAGTTTACAATGATCGTTAATTTAGTACATTCGGGTGGTTTTGGAGAGTGTTCTTAATACCTCCATCGCTCTTTTACAATTGGACTAACAGAAAAAATGGCAAAACGGCAACGTCCAGATGGTTATTCCATTTGAGCGAACCAAACGCTTTGCGAACTCGCACTTTCATAGTGCGAACCGCCAGGGTGTGAATGGCTTGGGAATGACTTGGAGTCTGTCTTTCCTGAGCAGTACAGTCTGGAGATGTTCAAGT
>SJJU01005189.1:0-22868 GCA_012932125.1 Conopomorpha cramerella
CTGGTGGAGGCTGCAGACATGGACCTGAAGAGATGCCTGTCTGCAGCTTCTACTAGGTACCTTAAACATTCCAATGTCAGAAAATGACTTCTAAGTTGTAACTAAACCTATTATATTATAAGAACTTAACTGTACACTTCGAACGCAATAAACATTTTGTATTTGATTTAGATGTGGTTTTCTTTAATAGATACAGTGATTCTTGAGGTTTTCATGAATGTGATAGCAGAGAAAAACTGTCAATAATTTGGATACAATAGCAAAAAAAGGGTTACCAGGTCAGTAGTATATACAACAAATTTTCCTCCCGCTGTCTGTCCCTATGTATGCTTCGATCTTTAAAGCTACGCAATGGAATTTTATGCGGCTTTCTTTAGTTCATAATGTAATTCTTGACGAAGGTTTTAATGGATGTGATAGCAGAGAAACACTGTTAATAATGTAGGTGTATTAGCAAAACAACGTTTTCCGGGTTAGCTAGTACATAGTACAAAACAAACCCTCTAACGGCGATGGGCTCACCCCCTGTCACGTTGGGTTAAATACTCTTGGTGAACCGTGGGCATTTGCTTATTAAGCAAGTGCCTCTGCCTACCCCGCTTTGGGATTAAAAGGCGTGAAGTGTATTTATTTATTTTTTTATAAAACAAAGTCGCGTCCCGCTGTCTGTCCCTATGTATGCGTAGATCGTTAAAGATATATGAAACGGGGTTTCATGCGGTTTTATTTTGTAGATAGTATAGTTAAGGGGCGGGTTATAGGTATTATCAATACATATTATAAAACGAAGTCGCCTCCCACTTTCTGTCCCTCTGTATGGTTATATCTTTAAAACTACGCAACGCATTTTGATGCGGTTTGACGAATGTTTCTTGAGGAAGGTTTATATGTATGATACATGCATATACTAGCAGAGAAACACTGTTAATAATGTGTACTGGCAAAACAATGTTTGCCGGATCAACTGGTACATGAACATAGTAGCAGAGAAACACACATATTGAAAAAGCTTTGTTTTCCGGGTCATCTCGTAATATTGTAAATAGGAAAGATTTGTTTGTTGTTTGGACAATTATTTTATGGTTAGGAAGCTACACTATCCCCGGTGAACATAACCTGTGTTCACTTCAATTTTAACCCGAAATTACATACATACATACACTTCACGCCTGTCTCCCAGAGGGGTAGGCAGAGACTACAGATCTCCATTTTTCACGGTCCTGACATACCCCTGGAGAGAATGGATGAAAGTCGATTGACGAAAGAGATTTATATGGGTGATGTAATGCGCCGGGTGAGTAGAGGTCGCCCCAGAAGAACATATACAGACCAAATTGGTGATGTCCTGTCCGAAGGTGGCGTGAAAAGTACTCGAAACCGGAGGTCACGTATGAAAAGATGTATGAATGTAAATTGTCACGGGAACGCAAAAAAACGAGAGTAACTCCACAACGTAAAGCTAGTACGAAATAAACTTGGATTTGTCACACATAATAGGAATGTTTATTCTGTGATTTATGCCATCAATAAGTTTAGATGATTTCAGGATATTCTTTTTTATGACCAGTATTTCCCGTTCAAATAAAAACGTGATGTTGAGTTCAACACAAAAAGAAATAGAGAAATTTATCCATAAGTCCAATATTCTGGAGTTTTACGTTTAGCAACACATTTCTCCATAAATTTTTGTAGTAAAGCGTATTTAAATATTAATACGTAAGAAATTATGCAAAACAGTTTTCCCTTAAACCTAATTTTTTCTTCCGAATAGGACCAAAATGAGCACAAATTTTATTCAAAAAAGTAAACTCCGAATATCTAAAAGTGGTCTCATTTTATACGGTGTTTTTATTTCAAATTAAATTGCGCGTAAAATAAACGAAATCCCGACATAAAGAGCCGTGAAGGAAATGCCTTTTGCCATTCAAAATGGAAAATAAAACGAATAACGAGTGTGCTTAAAGTTACATTTCGCTTGGCAAATCACGCTTAGTTTACAACATGTAATTTCGCTACTGGGTTGAAATAGTTGGGTATAAAACAGGGTTAGTGCTATGCAGTTTTGGACATAGCTAAGTTTCCACTTGCAATTTATGTTAAGCTTCACTGAAAAGGAAACTTAGTAGATAGGATACCTAAGATTCGTTTCTCGTTTAGGAGTTCGAAATGGGAACACATTCATAGTGAGAGATAGGTAGAAAATCGAACTTACTCCTTCCGATGACATATCGTCTTTTAATTTGTTTATTTTCTGCGGTAAAAAAATTCGATCTTCACTTCTATAAACTTACTACATGCTTAAAAGTGAGATAGGTATAGGATATTATTCATCATCATTTTCCTGCCCTTATACCACACTGGGGTCGGCGCAACATGTTTCTTTTCGCCATTCATTTCTATCTTTCGTCATCTCTGCAATTACACCTTTCACGCACATATCATTTTTCACACAGTCCATCCATACCTTTCTTCGTCTCCCTCTTCCCTTGTATCCTTCCACATTTATAGTCACCACTTTCCTTGTTACATGGTTTTCATCCCTCCTCATGACGTGCCCAAACCATCTTAATCTGTTATTCCTAATCTTTTCTGTCACTGGTGCTACTTTCAGGCTTCCTCTTATGTACTCATTCCTAATCCTATCCATTCGAGTAACTCCACACATCCATCTTAACATTCGCATCTCTGCCACATGTATTCTTCTTTCATTCGTCACCCTATAGGATATTATTATCTGTATATTACTAGTTACTGTGATGTCATCGCAATACCTTTCAAACCAGCGACATCTACACGTAAAAAATGGAATTAAGTAAAGCTTCGCCACTAAGTATTTCCTTGTTTTTTCCAACAGAGGTCGCGCTCGCCGAGCGGGTCGACGCAGCGGCAGCTCGACGAGGCAGACCTGTTCATGGACCTTATAAAGGACGTTGCCAACGAGCTGGACATCGACGTGCTGTGTCATAAGGTAAGTCAGTAATGGTTATTCTGTACAAATAGAAGACGGAATGACTTGCCCGTGTCTGTGTGCCTTGCGCAGTAAAGTCGGAGTTCTTCATGCCACTCGGGTGAATAGATACCTAATGAACAAATGTGTTTCGTCATATCCAAATCTGCTACTACGGAGAGCGTCTGTAGTCCAGTTGGTCGGATACTTGACTTGTAACCGGGACTTGTAGCTCGTACGGTGAAGGACAACGACGTGATGAAACCCGCACACCACAAGGTGTGTGAACCCTATAACGGCGATAGGCTCACCCCCTGTCACCTTGGGTTAAATACGCTTGGTGAACCGTGGGCATTTGCTTATTAAGCAAGTGCCTGCGCTTTGGGATTAAAAGGCGTGGAGTGTATGTAATTTCACTGTAGTCCGTAGTAAAACAGCGATGGACATCGTTCGCCGCTACGATGCCAGACCGATGCAACTAACAGAGTGTAGATTAGACATGGCCCCCCATACTACCACCCTAAGGTTATACCATCCCTGTGCGAATTTCGGGATAAATGTTATGCCTATGTGTTATTTCGAAGTAATCATAAATTTTAATCAATGCCCCTATGCTGATGATGATGATGAAGCAGAGATTTGGATATACACTTCACGCCTTTTAATCCCAAAGCGGGGTAGGCAGAGGCACTTGCTTAATAAGCAAATGCCCACGGTTCACCGAGCGTATTTATCCCAACGTGACAGGGGGTGAGCCCATCAACGTTAGAGGGTTCACACACCTTGTGGTGTGCGGCTTTCATCAGGATGCTGCCCTTGACCGTACGAGCGTTGCGTTGCGTACATAGGCTTTGAAAAAGAGTCCCATTGGTACACGTCCAGTAGCCGGACTCGAACCCGCGACCTCCCGGTTACAAGTCAAGTATCCGACCAACTGGACTACAGACGCTCTTACAGTGAAATTATAGTAACTAAATCCAACAATACACTGCTGCCATTTTAATGTATATTTTGTTATTTAAAAAAAACAAGCCTACTTTACGGATTTTATCGTTGAAATATCTGATTTGAAATTTTGAACTCAAGTCTCGGTTTCGGCTGAAAATTATTTTTTTTCTCGGTCTCGGCCGAGACTGAAAATCATTGTTCGGTTGGACCTTAGTTACAAGCCTATCTGTATTCTATCTGCCTAATGAACAAGTGTGCTCCATCGTAGACCACATCGCTGCTTAACATCAGGCAGGATGGTGGTCAAACGCTTGTTCATTGTGTTTAAAAAATTCGTTCGTTTTAAAAGTTTAGTTTAGATAAACTTTATACCACCCCTGTGTATTAATTGGTCACGTGAACCTATACAAACCGTATCATTTCCGTGAACTTATTTTGCTACGTAAGTCTAAGGCTGTAAAGGTTAAAATAGACTGCGTGACCTTCACCACTCTTGTCACTGGATCTCGTAAAGTTTAAATTAACAACTGCAATAAAACCCACGTTTCCAATTTGTGGGAAATAGCGTATTATTGCCCCTCGGATGTTTCTATTCTTAGATACTGTTGTCACCTTTCATGCTGTGCGAAAGGGACAGATGTAGGTAAGGTTATAGCTTTCTCTCTTTTTATTTTGTGGCACAGGATTTCTTGGGCGTGAAAGAAAAATCTATAAAAAAAAACGAAATTTAGCGTCTATCTCCGAAATATAAATGGTTACATCTTTTCGAAGTAATAGATGATCTAGAATAAATAAAAAAAATACTGCCTCTTAATTCCAAAGCGGGGTAGGCAGAGGCATTTATTGCCAAGTAAATAATAACCTGGCAGTACTAGGAATGAGTATATTAGAGGAAGCTTGAAAGTAGCCCCAGTAACAGAAAAGATTTGTAGTAACAGATTAAGATGGTATGGGCACGTCACGAGGAAGGATGAAAACCATGTAACAAAGAAAGTGATAAGTATGAATGTAGAAGGATACAAGAGAAAAGGGAGACCAGAGAAGGTATGGATTGACTGTGTGAAAAATTACATGTGCGAAAGGTGTAACTGCAGATATGATGAATGATGGGGATGAATGGCGAAAGCAAACGTGTTGCGCCGACCCTACTTTTTATTTTATTATTTCGGAAGTGAAATCCGTTATGGATACCTACCCGCGTATAGTATAGAGGAGTGACTGGGTTATGTCGGACTCACACTGACTAAAACCCCTTCTGGTCTTCGGCGGTGCTTAACGGGTACTCCGGGATCTCCAAAGAACGCACCGGTGTCACCCTCGCACTGTGTCTTGAGACGCGCAAGGGACGGTTTTAGACCTCTTATCTGCACTTTGCGGTGCTGGCCGGCAGCAGAGAGGACACCTCGCTTGCGCCTCTCCTCATCATCAGCCCATACCTGTCCACTGCTGGACATAGGCCTCTCCAATTGCACGCCACTGTGATCTGTTTTCGGCTTCTCGCATTCAGCTTCTGGCAGCCATCTTGCGTATATCATCAGTCCACCTTGCCTGAGGGCGTCCTACACTCCGTTTGCCGAGACGTGGTCTCCACTCGAGAACTCGTTTCCCCAACGGTCATCGGTTCTACGGCTAATATGGCCGGCCCACTGCCACTTCGGCTTGCTAAAACGATGAGCTATGTCGATGACTTTGGTTCTCTGTCGGATCACTTCATTTCTGATTCGATCCTTCAGAGAAACTCCGAGCATAGCCCTTTCCATAGCACGCTGTGCGACTTTGAGCTTGTGGGCCAGCCGTGCCGTCAGTGTCCACGTCTCAGCTCCGTATGTCATTACAGGTAGGACACAGCGCCTCTCCTAGTGTACATAAAGGCAAAGAAATGATGACGAACCGTGCAGTAACCAATAACGACCCGTATCTCGTAATGTTTCCCCCTTTCAGGCAGTTAACCTTCAGTTTTATGTCCTAAGCAGTAACTCCACTCTTTACAGCGCTGTATTTAAAACGTAATTGAAATGTATTATGAGTAGAAAATATCCAAGCCAATAGGTAAGTAAAGAAGACATTAATGGGTGCAGTGTGGAAAAACAAACGACTTGGAAATGTCATTAACGTTCAGCCAGCCCCCCTAACACAGCGCTCCTTAAACAAAAAACTACTTGTATTTAAAAAAAAAACTAGACTTTCAATTCGAATCTGACATCAGAGTAAAATGAGATAACAATATGAATGACTATTATTCGTGGTTAAAGTGGCCGTTTGGATCCAGCAGGTCTAGCAAGCGTGTCAAGAAAGACACGACATAGAACAAATAGGATCACAAGGACCCTTCGGCCACGTTTAGTATAAAAATGATACCTCTTATCTTCTTATATATTTAATACACACACATCAAAAGTGTCTAGGGATCAAGAACATTTTTAGCTCAAAAAAAATCTAATTTATTTGAATCAAATCTAATCTTCTGGATTGGTCTCCTACCTAATTCCTCATGCCTGTATCAATGAATTATCATCACGTTTTGAAGAAATTATTAATGAATTGCAAAATATATTCTTGATTGCAATCTTCTAAAATGTACTTGATCCCTAGACACTTTTGATGTGTGTATAAAAGGAAAAGCTGACTGACTGACTGACAAATCAACGCCCAGACCAAACGGCGAAACGTAGACACTTGTAATTTGGTACGGACGTAGCTTATGTACCATAGGGGTGCACTAAGAAAGGAATTCCTGAAATTTCCACGGGAACGGGAATAAACAGAAAAAATATTTTGTATGAAAAATCTAAACGGCTCAAGTTAGACGCTTCACATTTAGGATGCAGGTACTACTAAACTAAGCGAATAAAATCGCGAGGTGTCTACTAGTCCTGAATAAACCTAAATCTCCAGAATCCATACTCGGCTCCTACGCCATGCCAGGAATTAATGCAGCTGATGCATTCCGTTAGCATCCCAGATCAGCATTGGGATATACCCCAGATACCTATTAATACTTGCTTGAAATTGTTGTTACAAAATCTTCCAGCTTTTAATTATAACTTGGAAATTAAGCTTCAAGTATCGCGTGAAATCTGGATCATGTTTCACAAAATGGCGGAACAGATTTGGTGAATTAATATCTGAAAGGTAATTTTCGTAAGCCGAAAGCGTTTTGCATGGTAATTAATTCGGGTATTCAGGTCGGAAGTAATTATGGTGGAAATCATATCGAGATCTATCCCTTGATGATGAATTGTGTCGGTTGTGAGTAGCAGTGGCGTGCACACCATATAGGCAAAAAGATACTGACTACCTTAGTATTTTGGTTACCCGACCTAATAATAGAGTTGCTGCTAGAAGAAAGATCTAGATCTTCTTCTTCGATCTAGAACAAAAGAAGATCTAGATCTAGATCTTCTGTTGTTGTACTCACGGCATAGGTTAATGAAGGTCCTGTGTTTTATTGGTGAGTAGATATGTAGATACGTTTATTTCATAAAGACAAGACACCTATACATATGTGTCAATCCTTGGGCATTACTGCCTACCTTGTCGTAAAAGCCAGTGCACGCCACTGGTGAGTAGGAATAGATAAACATGGCGACATATAGACAGCGAGGGATTCTCGACTCGAACGGAAAAACTCGACAGGCGAGAGAACTCTCGAAGGATCTAAACAATTCATACAAGTATCGTACTCGGAGGGCGTCGAAATATGCTCGCCTATTCGAGAAACTGGCAAAACGTCAAAACGTCATCCATACCAGGTGGATTTGCCATTTACGCGAACCAAACGGTTTGCGCCCACTTTCATAGTGCGAACCGCCAGGATGTGGAACGACTTTTCGGAGTCTGTGTTTCCTGCGCAGTACAGTCTGAAGGTCTTCAAGTCGCGGGTGAATAGGTACCTACTGAACAAGTGTGCTCCATCGTAGACCACATCGCTGCTTGACATCAGGCAAGATGGTGGTCAAACGCTTATTCATGGTGATTAAAAAAACTGGAATGGCCTATGTCCAGCTGTCCAGCAGTGGACAAGTATGGGCTGATGATGATGATGATGATTAGAGAAACTGGAATCGTGTCGACTACGACACATGATACTGTAGGAATTTGAAAGGCGAGTTTCTCGCTTTGAGGTTTATGGGAGAGTTTATCATCTGTCGAATTTAGTGAGAAGAGTTTTATGTTGTTGATTTTCATTGCTCAAGATGAGTGACAAACTTCAACACACTCACACAAATTATTTTTTTTTGTCGATGCCCATGACGATGGTGACTAGAAAAACAGCGACTATACCATTTTACCAGTATAGGCTGATGATGATGATGATGATACCATTTTTCATGGCTGAAGAGCACTGACACTTGATAATGTTTTCACACTATGTAGTATATTGACGTACATTTCAGCAAAAAAAAAATCGCAGTTTTTGTAGGACTAATATTTCTTTTCAAATTGTAGCTTAGTTCATTTGTATTGAAAAAGACGCGCTAATGCAAAAATGTAATAAACTGTCAGGGCGCTTTTTGGCCGTGAAAAAGGGTATGCGATATTACAGCATATGAAAATTGCTTAGTTTTACACTGGAGATACTCGCCGTTCGAGTTTCGTATTCGATTTTCGTATACAAGTTTTTGACACTATCTCCTTTGTAACATAGTAAGGCTCTTTAGGCGAGATCATTTTTCGAGCGAATGAAAAACTATTCAGATATAATTGGCGACTTATTCTATTTTACTACAATTATAATATTATTGATAGAGAACGGGTTTAAAATTTAATTTCCTATACTA
The DNA here is from genome assembly GCA_012932125.1 of Conopomorpha cramerella. NCBI lineage: Eukaryota > Metazoa > Arthropoda > Insecta > Lepidoptera > Gracillariidae > Conopomorpha > Conopomorpha cramerella. The sequence continues at coordinate 8,677 of SJJU01005189.1, forward strand.
ATAAAGGTGTTCTTACGTTTGATCAAGATTAATTTGATGCTCGAAAGTAGAGTATAAGTATTTTTTTTAATTTAGTAATATAAGCTGACCCGGCAAACGTTGTTTTGCCAATATACATATATTATAAATTCCGGGATAAAAATTAGCCTGAATGTTATTCCTGTGTATAAGGTATCTGTGCGCCAAATATGAACCAAATCTGTCTAGCCGTTTTAACGTGATTCGCGGACAAACAGACAGACACAGACATTTTTCTAAAAATATGAAATTCGGCTTCTGTAACGGCAACTTGATATAATCCACTGGTTTTCTCGTAAAAAGAAACAATGTACAGTTTTGAACCACGAACAGAATTATAGTATAGATAGATAGAAGAAGATCAAATTTAGATCTTAGATTATTTATGTACCAATATATAATTTTATTATATTCTTCTGTGGTCTTTTTTTTGTTTTTCTAGTCTAGAGGTTGGGTATTTCATCTGCGAGGACATTGTGGGTTCGAGATCTGTTGGACTAGTCGTGTACCAATGGGTCTCTTTTTCAGAGCCTATCTAGGCTACCCAACGCTCGTACGGTGACGGTCAACATCGTAATGAAACCAGCATATCACAAAGTGTATGAACCCCATAACGACGTTGCGCTTACCCCCTATCACGTTGGGTTATATACGCACGCGTGAACCGTACGCATTTGCTACTTACCGAATGCCTTTGCCTACCTCGCTATGGAAATACAGACGTAAAGTGTATTTTTTTTTATTTCTGCCAATTTTAGGGCTAACACACACAATAAATCATTGAATCCCTAGTCGTTTAATCCGGTCCAGATCTGAAACCGGGACACTTGACTGCCGATCCAGTTTCATATAAATTCACTCCAGTATAACTTGAACTTCCGATCAATAGGGAATCGTAAGTAAAGTGGGTTCACTAACTTTAAGAATTTTGAGTACAAACGTATGACCATCTCTGTACGGACGTGTCTTGAATCTTGATACGTATACAAAAATGGGGCCACATCTTATTTAAAATATGAGATTTGTGCTCTATATTCATTAATGTGAAAACGGTGTTGGGGAAGGCGGTATATCTGTATGTATGCCCCGTACATAGGTGATACATAATACTGGCTGTAAGGCAGACATTAGACGCTCATGCAAGCGTCATTCAATTCCATCAGTCATGATTTATGGAATGACTACTAATACTAATTCAAACATCATTCACTATATTAGACGATGGGAAATCCGTCAATCACAATCATGACTGTGGTAAAACTGAGATCAAAACGTATCGTCTAATGTCTGCCTAAGAGGACACCGAGAAATGGTCTTAAAACGTTGTTAGGCTCGTCAATATGAATAACTTTTACTATGCCGACAATGCGGGTAAACACAAAAAAAAAAAATTGGCCTCGGGATATGACATTTTGTATGGGGATTGAAATTTCTTTTTTCCTTTTTCAACAATGTCGCCATAGTAAAAGTTGTTCATATTTACATATCCAACAACGTATGTAATTGCTCGGGGTCCTTTTACACGCAGAGAGTGCTGCCGCCCATCCTGAGTTCCCTCGGTCGCCTCTTACGACTCCCACGACGGGAAAATGCAGAGAATTGATGAAAGTCGATTGACGAAAGAGATTTATATGGGTGATGTAATGAGTCGGATGAGTGGAGGTCGCCCCAGAAGAACATATATTGACCAGATTGGTGATGTCCTGGCCGAAGGTGGCGTCAAAAGTACACGAAACCGGAGGTCATGTATGAAAATATGTTTGAATGTAGATGAAGCGAAAGGGGTATGTCATACCGTGACAAATGGAGATCTGTAGTATCTGCCTACGCCTCTGGGAGACAGGCGTGAAGTGTATGTATGTAATATCTTCAACATCCTGACATTATTTTCACTTCGTCACCAAAATCATTACAGTACATCCAGTCATCCATTATAGAGGATGGTTGACCAGCATCAAAAGTCCCCGACGAAATTTCATATTACAACCAAGAGGAATACCTCGCCACCGGAAAGCCTTTAAAAGCGATGGGAAAAGTTGGGATAGGGTGGTGACACATATTGTATTCTATTCGCCGACCTGGGTAAATTCTCCATAATTCTTTCCAGATCCTGGTCAACGTCTGCTTGCTGACGGCGGCGGACCGCGGAAGCTTGTTTCTAGCGAAGGGAACACCCCCACACCGGTACCTCCAGGCTAAGCTGTTTGACGTCACCAGAGATACCGGTTAGTCTACTTCTACCAATATTTCGGCACGTTTATTCGATTGTTAAGATTTCGTCCCACAGCCGGAATCAGTCATCTAGTATTCTATATTATTATTTAAAAAAGTGCTTTTTCATAAGTTCGACGTCGTTTCAAGAATGCTTAGATCTTCAAAACTACGCAACGGATTTACTCAATAATACTCAATAATTTATTGCTTTTCCACAATGTGGACCCTATAGAGCACAACAACATTAACATATACATTTTTAACTTAAATTTGAGCATTAGGTACAGTATTATAAAATAATTAAATATACATAGATTTTAACAAAATTAAATATTTACAGTTATATAGGTATTAAGTTAAATGTAATAGTCACGGTTAGGAACTTAAATGTAGGTACTAAGTAGAGGGAAAATTAGTTTAAAATAGTACAATACATACTTATATATTGCAATATAATAAATTTCTTTAACAGATACAGTGATTTTATAAGAAGATTTGTATGCATACATATACCAGCAGGAAAACATAGCTGTTAATAATTTAAATTGACAAAACAACGTTTGCCAGATCAGCTAGCAGTGGCGTGCACTGGCTTTTATGATAAGGTAGGCAGTAATCCCCAAGTATTGACACCTATGTATCGGTAACTTGTCTACGAAATATTACCTATATACTCACTCACAAAACATAGGACCTTCGTTAGCCTATGTTGTGAGTACAACAAAAAAAGATCCAGCAATAACTCTATATAATTAGGTCGTGTAGCCAAATTACTAAAGTAGGCAGAGTCTTTTTGCCTATATGGTGTGCACTCCACTGTCAGCTAGTAACCAATGAATGCTTTATTGTTCTAAACGCACAATCCCGAACAATAGTCTAATCTAAAACTGTGCCCAGGTAAATAGGTATAGCCCAGATTTCATTGATCCAGTTTCTCTTTCACCCACCTACTAAAGGTGGGTACGCGAGGCCTAAAATAGTACAAAACCTGCTAAGTAAATTGACGTCATTGTGGGAAACATAACAACGGAAAGGCTGCTTCAATACCTCGACATTTTTACCGGGAATACCGGCGCGAATTATGATCATGGTAAGCTGGATTCGAGATGCCGATAACAAATCACAGTGGCGTGTTATTGGAGAGGCCTATGTCCAGCAGTATGGATAAATATGGCCTGATGATGATGAGGATCGGCGCGAATTATCGACCGACTGACCAAACGCTGATCGTATCCTCAACGTTAGCTGTGTCCCTGTTCATTATGTATCTATACATAATACGTGTAATTTATATTGTATACTATATGTGCTTATAATATGTAACTTTCAAGTAAGTGTAGTGTCCTAAAATATATATATATAAATAAATAAAAAAAAAAAAATACACTTCACGCCTTTAATCCCAAAGAGGGGGGCAGAGGCACTTGCTAAAGCAAGTACCCACGGTTCACCAAGCGTATTTAACCCAACGTGACAGGGGGTGAGCCCATCGCCGTTATAGGGTTCACACACCTTGTGGTGTGCGGGTTTCATCACGATGTTGTCCTTCACCGTACGAGCGTTGCGTTGCGTACATAGGCTCTGAAAAAGAGTCCCATTGGTACACGTCCAGTAGCCGGACTCGAACCCGGGACCTCCCGGTTACAAGTCAAGTGTCCGACCAACTGGACCACAGACGCTCTTTGGACCATATATATATGAATTATATAAGTATGTTTTTTATTGGCTGTGTTTGATGACGGCATCTTTGACCTGACGTGCGTTGCTTCTGGCACTGGCTGAAAATCAGCGCTGCGGGCGCGAGCCCCAGCATATGCTGAGCTAGATGCCATTTGACTTCGACAGAAGCACATTAAACGCTTACATATTTTGTTTACTATGTTTTGTTTTGTGTGTTTTTTTTTGTGTGTTTCTACTGTTGTCAATAAATGTTCTTTCTTTCAATTAGCGAATACCTTCTCGTCTTTGATTATGAGACTTCCATAAGGAGTATTTCCGGTACAAATATTGAATTGTATAATGTTCGTGCGCTTTTCGTTTAGAAAAACGATCTCGCGGTTTAACTCTTTCCCGGACAGTGAACCCCTATAGGCGTCATAACAATAAAACATCTATTGTGTCATTTTACTGTCCGCCAATGTGTTAAGTATATAATTGTGCATCATACTAATAATATCGTTAATAATAATAACGGGCCCGGGCCACTACAACAACAGGACGGACTAGTATATATATATGTTTCTTATATACATAAATGATGAATATGAGGTTAATGTGTAAATAACTTCGGTACTATGCGATGTATTGCCCACAAAGTATTAATAATCTTGCGCGTTAACTATTATATTAATACTATAAGTGCCAATATAAAGCTTTATAGCCACAAAATACATAATGAGCGTCTGTGGTCCAGCTGGTTGGATACTTGACTTGTAACCGGGAGGTCGCGGGTTCGAGTCCGGCTACTGGACGTGTACCAATCGGACTCTCTTTCAGAGCCTATGTACGCAACGCAACGCTCGTACGGTGAAGGACAACATCGTGATGAAACCCGCACACCACAAGGTGTGTGAACCCTATAACGGCGAAGGGCTCACCCCCTGTCACGTTGGGTTAAATACGCTTGGTGAACCGTGGGCATTTGCTTATTAAGCAAGTGCCTCTGCCTACCCCGCTTTGGGATTAAAAGGCGTGAAGTGTATTTGTTTTTTTTATTTATTTAAAATACATAAGTATATATGTATAAAATGCGACATAATGTAGTCGAGAGGTTCTGTCGGCGAAGAAAGTGGCGTATCAGTGTTGATGACACTTCCTGTGTTACTAAAACATCAATAAGGTAGTGTTGTTATATATATATATATACTAGTGGACTCGACAGATGTTTTTTTTTTTTTTTTTTTACGTGGGGTAATTGATATTATCCCCAAATTCCCACGGGAAGGAAACAATGCGAGTAACACCGCGCGATACAGCTAGTTAAGATATATATGTATAGTTGACAGGCCCGTTGGTGTAGTGGTCAGCGTGTCTGCCTCTATTCCGTAGGGTCATGGGTCCGATTCCCACCGCTGACAGGTTCTTAGGTGATGATCTTTTAAGTACTTGTTGGATGTGTTTGGGTGTTGAATTTATATATGTTTGTATTTAAAAGAAAGAAAAATGTATTTAAGTAAGTATAGTTCGTTGTCTGAATACCATAACTAAAGTGCTACTTATATGTATATATTTTTTACATAATATCGTTATTTCTAAGTAGTTCCTTTATCAGTTACTTTTTGGAACAAAAAAAGCGTAAATTTTTCATCAGAAAGGAACTGTGTTCGGAAACTGTTACATCCCTTATTAGTCGTAGAACCGATGACCGTTTGAGGAAATGAGTTCTCGAGCGGAGGCCGTGACTCTGCAAACGGATTGTAAGACGCCCTCAGGCAAGTTGGACGATGCCGATGGCTATCGGCTTATGTCCAGCAGTGGACGAATATGGGCTGATTACGATGATTCCTACGAAGCTATCCCTATTGGTAGAGATAAGTGTGGATTTTTTGTAGACTTATTTCTACCGAAAGAAATAGGAGCACTGTCGAATTTCCACATAGTAGGCTTGTCCCCACTGATCTATCCCTATTAGCATGGATAAGGATAAATAAGGGTGTTATGTAATATGTAATGAAGATTGCAATACCGTACAGTCTTTCAAACGTAAAATGTTTCTACTCCTACTTGATAAACAACGTCTTCTTTCAGCCTGATAGATCTAAACATATTCTCACCCTTTTAACTTACCTATCTATATCCTTGTTTTTGTTTAATCTTGTTCCTGATCCAATCTGTATCTATCTATTGATTAATATATTTGTATATATACTCCATGTATATTTATAATTATCATTTTATTTCTTTATTATTATGATTCTCGCATGATTTTGTATTTTCTATGTAAGTTTATGTAATAACTAGGATGTTGATGTGTGGCTTTCTCTCCCCAACGGGTTTCGGCGGAACACCAGCGCCGCAGGTAGCTGTGGCATTATGCTGAGTCGAGACCCTTTTACTAGCTTGAGACCTGGCACACGTTCAGTGCCATTCTCACAGATCTGGTACACTTTTGTTTCTATTTTTAATCTTTTTTTTTTTTACTATTTTATTACTTTGTTCTTGTTGTCATTTATTGTATATTTATTGTTTTTTTTTGTGTTTAGTGTGTTAGTTCTTAAGTTAGTGAATAAATATATATACATACGTACATACATAATGTTATTGTAGATTTTTTCGACAGGTGATTTTTTATGGAAAATAATAAACTGTACATCAAAATTACTAACTTGCACACCTAAAAAGCCAAACTAAAATACTGACTTAGCCACAAAATTACTGATTTGGTCTTCTAATTGCCATTCTGATGATAACTTTGGCTTTTTAGGTGTGCAAGTTAGTAATTTTGATGTACAGTTTATTATTTTCCGTTAGGTTAGGTTAGACTTTTTTGATGCACGTTTAAATACTATCCATTTTTTAAAGAAACGCGCACTGATATTATATTAATACACACATCAAAAGTGTCTAGGGATCAAGTACATTTTAGAAGATTGCAATCAAGAATATATTATTTTACAAAATCTGAATTCTCATCATTTATTCAAAATGTGGTGATAAGTCAATAACAGGCATGGGGAATTAGGTAGGAGACCAATCCAGAAGCTTAGATTTGATTTAAATAAATTAGATTTATTTTTAGAGTTAAAAATGTTCTTGATCCCTATACACTTTTGATGTGTGTAGTTTAAATCGCGACCACGACACATGTAACTGTGTCGAAACGTCGGGCAAATAACGAAGGTAAGCTGAATGCTTGTCTTTGGTTAATTTCGCGCCGTAACACCCGGTTTAAACTATTAATATAAGGTGTTTTTTTTATTTTCATCATTCGCATCAGATCTGAATTTGGCAATAAAATAGAAAGCTAATCTTTTTACGAAAGACTACATGGTACATAAGTATCTAGCATGATTTTGGCACGATTTTAAACAGCCTAAAATGTTTCTCGCCTGAAAATGTCTTTACTCTACATTAACATTAATTAAACCAAAGACGGTATAAAACCGCTAAGTATAACATCATAACCTTGCAATAATGAAAATGGAAACCAAAACATACATTGCGGGGGCACTGAGTGAGTCAGGTTACAATGTACTTACGACGATGGCCTTGGATGCTAAATTTAGCACTGTTCATATCCCCCTTCAGCCTGTTTCCCCCAATACTGCCCTCTACACACTACGCAAGCACTTAGGTGTGTACGACTACACTTTACATTTCGGTGCAATGTCTGAGTGGGCTTTCAAAGGTTTAGTTTTTTTTTTGCACAAAAGTCACTTTTGTGGAAAGGTTCCTTTTTCTGCCTCGATTTGCGCATACTTTTATTCTTACACACTATATTATAACACATATGAAAACTTTAATGTGAGCTTGTTTTTCGTTGCGCCCCTGCGTACACAACAAACCTTTTTCGATAATATCACACTGTACCTCTAGAAGAACGGGAGCCCATGTTGGCTCAAATAAAATAAAAATCGGGGCTAATGTGAACGTTCTTCTGTACTTCATCTTAATTATTACATGTTGTTCGGTAGGTGGTTGGTAAGAGAAGAGAAAAAATGATGTGCAATTGTTTTTACATAGAAAAAGTTATCTTCACATGGCGGGAACAAGCGGAACTATGAAAAAAGGTTTATTATGAAATTGACTCTATACATGAAATATTGAATGATTGATGAATTTAATAATAAAAGTAGACTTGAATCTTATAGGCTAAAGCCGTAACATATTTGTATTTATTATTGCTATGTGTAAATTGTATTGCATTCTTTAGTTTATTTATATATTTATTTATTAAAGTCCTCACTCACGAGTGCTGGCAGAATACCAGCGTCACGGGCAACCGTGACAATATGCTGAGTCTCTTTTTTGCTGACAGACACAGGAACGAAGGATATTTTACATGCATTGTGGTTATCTATTTGGTTGTCTATTGTTCCTACTGAATTTGTCGTTTTCTGTGTCTTTTTAACAAACATAAATGAATAGAGAAAGAAGATAAATAATTGAACAGCCCCCCCCCCTCAGCAAAGCGCTCCAAGAAAGACAGGACAAGACATACCAGTCACTGCGATTGGTTGAAACAAGCTTAGTCGCACAATGTGTGACATAGTAGCCAATCACAGCGCGTATTTGTTCTATGTCATGTCTTTCTTGACGGGCTTGCTAGGTCTGCCGACTAGAGACATGACTAGTGAAGTCCTAGCGGTAATATAATGGCTAAAAAATACCCTATTTTTGAGCGAATTAGCTCCGGATGAGATAAGCCAATTTAAAAAAAATCGTTACATTCGATTCTTTTTTAAACAAAAGGAATGAAGTACGACAGTCGCGTCTTACGACAGGCAAGGGTTATAACCTATTCATCAGTGGCGTGCACACGATATAAGCAAAAAGACACTGCCTGCCTTAGTATTTTGGCTACACGACCTAATAATAGTGTTATTGCTAGATCTATTTTTGTTGTACTCACGACATAGGCTAACGAGTCCTGTGTTTTGTAGCTGAGTAGATAGGTACCTATATTTCGTAAAAACAAGTTACCTATGCATATGTGTCATTCCTTGGGGATTACTGCCTACCTTGTCGTAAAATCCAGTGCACGCCACTGCTATTCTTATGCCTAGAACTGCTGGGCTAAGATACATACTTACCATGTAGGTAGGTGATGATGAAATAAAAATAAGACGTGCCGATTGACGAAAGAGATTTATATGAGTGACGTAATGAAATGAAAAATGAAAATGAAAATATATTTATTCATAAATAACAGTTACAAGTTCAAGATGAACTGTTTCCGCTAAAGGTAAACCTGTGCTGCGGAAACAGGCTCCTCACTCTATCTGACACATAGTATTGTAAAAGACTAAGGAAAATAATAATTTTACAATTATATAATGGGGATTGTTCACATTTTTTAAGTGGTGTTTTTTACAGTATTTTCTGAAAATATAGACCATTTTAAGAAACTAATTTGAATATTTTTGTATAAAATTGTCTAATTACATTTTAATTAATTTTTAAAGTTTAGACCGGAAATACGTCATCATTGCGTTGAAAGAACACCGTCATCGTAGCCAGAAAAAAATAACATGATTGACATATGATATACACATCTATAAAATGACAGTGACTGTCAACCTATATAATATTACGTAAACAAGAACCGAATAAAATAGGTAGGTTTTCAAAATATTTGCAGTTTGTTTTGTTACTCCCTTCTGTCACAGCTGTCACACGACAAACTTCAATCAGACTTGGCACTTCAGTTACTTTTTTTGCTTTGGAATACATTCCTCTGGGCTGAGCTATGACGTCATAGTCTTCAAATAAAAGTTTAACTTAAAAGTTGAAAATAATTTCAATCCATGAAGATTTTGTAAATCTGATTCTTTATAATGGTTAATTAAGGCTATTCCTCGAAATGGTTTTCGAATTGGACATCTTGAGAAAATTATGAACAATCCCCATTGGGAAAGATAAAAATTAAAAATTAAACAATATTATTTTTCAGTATGTGTGTGTGTGTGTGTGTGTGTAGGTAAAGATAAAGACGGAATAATGCATATACATAATTATTTCCTAGGCAATTAATTGTTCAGTCGATTCGTAGTCGAATTCATAAAGCCATTCAATAATTACGTTTTTTATTTCTCGGTTGCTTTTTGCCGGCAATGATCTATCCATTTTGAGGAGTCTGTTGTACAGTTTAGGAGTAATACCATAGTAATGTCTTAAAGCGAAAGCTGAATTAAATGTAATGGGCCGGGTGAGTAGAAGTCGCCCCAGAAGGACATATATTGACCAGATTGGTGATGTCCTGGAGGAAGGAGGCGTGAAAAGTACTCGAAACTCGAATGTAGATGAAGCGAAAGGGGTATGTCAGGACCGTGACAAATGGAGATCTGTAGTCTCTGCCTACGCCTCTGGGAGACAGGCGTGAAGTGTATGTATATGTGTACGTGCATAACAAATTTTAATGTCCTTGCTCATCACGATATTACAGCGATGTCGGAATTTAATGTGGTCTTTAAGGAGAGGTAGTACTATCTTACGTAGGTGTGTAATGTAGGAAGTTATGTAAGGCATTAGATACCTTTAGGGATGATTTAAAAAATACTCAAGCATAAGTCACTATAGGTACAAATGATATCGTTTCGAAGGCGGGTCTATTCTGACCTTTGGCGTAATTTTTAAGTGACAAACTGAATAATGATAAAAAACATACTGTGTAACTACATACTGACTGACTGAACGGAAAACAATTGTTTGAGACTTAATTTTACTTTAAAATATATCATCTCATAATTTCGAAAATAAAATTAACATCGGTTCATCAATAGCAGACTAATTTTGTCTTAGCCAAACTTGGTTACAAATTATGCACATTACAAGTTACAAATTATGATAAAGTAAATATTGTTCTGGAGTGGAACGAGATCGTTTTTTATTTTTCTTCGCTGCAGTTCTTCCGTACAATAATAAAACAATGTTTTAGAGAGCTGTATTTTGTTTTAAGCCCTAGTAAATCTCCTTCGTCATGTTATCATGGTTATACGACACTCGTGTGCGAGAAGACGGCTTATTCCGAATATCCACCCAGAAAAATTCCCTCTTCGGTGGATTCTCTGAAATCGCATTCCAAGAATCCACTTGATATTGTTATACCACTCATCTAGCGCTATCTCTCTCACACAGCGAGAACAATATTACTATAAGACCTCATGGTACGGGGAGTGACCTTAGTAACACCATTGGCCCACATTTCCGTCAACTCTACTCACACCCTATAGCAAGCCCAATATCGTAGTGGGTGGGAAAATATTTGCTTCTTGTCACATTATGTTTATAGAGATTGCAAGTCGATCCATCATCGTGGGGTACAGTGGGAAACATGGTAGGATCGCGGGTAAAATACTTGACCTTGTGGTTGTAACAGTATCCTGGTAAATTTCACAACAACAGTCATTTCACTTCAGAATATGACCCTTATTCTACTAGTCCTATTAGCCGTAGTACCGATGACCGTTGGAGCAAACGAGTTCTCGAGTGGAGACCGCGTCTCGGCAAACGGACACTCCGTTGTGGTGCGCTGCTTCCAGCAGTGGCGTGCACACCATATAGGCAAAAAGACACTGCCTACCATAGTATTTTGGCTTCCCGACCTAATAATAGACTTATTGCTAGATCTTTTTTTGTTGTACTCACAACCAACGAAGGTCCTGTGTTTTGTGGGTGAGTAGATAGGTAGGTACCTATATATCGTAAAGACAAGTTACCTATACATAGGTGTCAATCCTTGGGGATTACTGCCTACCTTGTCATAAAAGCCAGTGCACGCCACTGGAATGTAGGATGCCCTCATGCAAGGTGGACGGATTCTATGTGCACGATGGCTGGCAGAAGCTGGATGCGAGAAGTCGAAAACTGATCATAGTGGCGTGCAATTGGAGAGGCCTATGTTTATCAGTAGACAAGTATGGGCTGATGATGATGATGACCCTGTTCTACGAATGTCAAGAGCTGGGGTCAAGTCTGCTACACTTCCGTAGTTGTATCGCTCTGAAATAGTAGCAGACAGTGGCGTGCACACCATATAGGCAAAAAGACACTGCTTACCTTAGTATTGCAGCTTCCCGACCTAATAATAGAGTTATTGCTAGATCTGTGTTTGTTGTACTCACGACAGAGGCTAAGGAAGGTCCTGTGTTTTGTAGGTTACCTATATTTCGTAAAGATAAGTTACCTATACATAGTTCTCAATACTTGGGGATCACTGCCTACCTTGTCGTAAAAGCCAGTGCACGTCACTGGTAGCAGATGATGTGCATCGTAGTTTTATTAAGGAACACAGTGAAATGAGAGTAACGTAATCAGCAATGCAGAAAGAAAGAAAAAAAAAATATTCACGCCGAACACGGCAAAAATAACATACATACATACACTTCACGCCTGTCTCCCAGAGAGGTAGGCAGAGACTACAGATCTCCATATGTCACGGTCCTGACATACCCCTTTCGCTTCATCTACATTCATACATCTTTTCATACACGACCTCCGGTTTCGAGTACTTTTCACGCCACCTTCGGCCAGGACATCACCGATCTGGTCATCATATGTCCTTCTGGGGCGATCTCTACTCACCCGGCCCATTACATCACCCATATCAAAACCAAGTCTCTTTCGTCAATCGACTTTCATCCATTCTCTCCATATATATATGCCCAAAAAAGCATAGAGCAAAAAAGCATACAAAATGAAAAAAATAATAAATATACAATTTAAACAACTAATGATGGGATCACCCCCTGTCACGTTGGGTTAAATACGCTTGGTGAACCGTGGGAATTTGCTTATTAAACAAGTGCCTCTGCCTATCCCGCTTTGGGATTAAAAGGCGTGAAGTGTATTTAAACAACTAAATGATTGCGGCGATGAAAGGGCAGCTGGCTCAGCATCTTGCTGCGGCTTACGCCTCGACGCTGATTTTCAGCCAGTGCCCGGGGTGTGATACATCGCTCGCTACGAAACTGTAGCAAACTTGGCCCCTGGTCTAACACCTTAAGACTGAAAGTCATATGAATGTCTTTAGAAATAAGGCTCATTTAAAAAAAAAAATTAAAAAAAAAATACACTTCACGCCTTTAATCCCAAAGAGGGGTAGGCAGAGGCACTTGCTAAAGCAACCACGGTTCACCGAGCGTATTTAACCCAAACGTGACAGGGGCTGAGCCCATCGCCGTTATAGGGTTCACACACCTTGTGGTGTGCGGGTTTCATCACGATGTTTTCCTTCACCGTACGAGTGTTGCGTTGCGTACATAGGCTCTGAAAAAGAGTCCCATTGGTACACGTCCAGCAGCCGGACTCGAACCCCGGACCTCCCGGTTACAAGTCAAGTATCCGACCAACTGGACCACAGACGCTCTTTTTTTACTTGTCACAATATAACGATGGTCCCTATTAAGAAAGTCGGATCTACAAAACAGAACATGTTCAGGAGAGAAGATAGTTTTGGATATTAAAACTAAACTACTTGTGGTACATACTTCAAATTTACAACAGCTTATAATATTTGGTATCTTTACGTGATGAATACGTATAAGTTTATAGATCTTAATATCGCCAATCTAACGGTGTAGAAAAGTACACTATTACATATTCCTAAAATTGCACTAACGACATTTTTAATTGGGACCATCGAAACAACACTACCTCCCAATGATTTCCATGATCATTTGAGGGGATATTACAATAATCGCCACGCTTGGCAGACAGGTTGATCGCAGTGGTGTTGTGGTTTAACTCACAGAGAGCGCTGCTGCCCCTCCTCTGGAGAGTTCCCTAGGTCGCCTTGCACAGACCCCCACGACGGGAAAAGTTGGGCTGGGGTGGTGATATATATTATCTTGATGTTTTAGTCAAACAGGAAGTGTCATCAACGTACCTCTAGACTACATTATGTCGCATTTTATACATACTCATGTATTATGTGGCTATAAAGCTTCATATTGGCACTTATGATATTAATATAATAGTTAATGCGCAAGATTATTAAAACTTTGTGGACAATACATCCTATAGTACCGACGTTATTGACACATTAACCTCATATTCATCATTTATGTACTTTCGTTAGTACTTGTCTTTGGTCAGCTCGCGACCACGACACATGTAACTGTGTCGAAACGTCGGGCAAATAACGATGGTAAGCTGAATGCTTGTCTTTGGTTAATATTCGCGTCGTAATACCCGGTTTAAACTATTAATACAAAAACATTTTTATTTTGTACTAGCTGTCCCGGCAAACATTTGTTTTGCCATATGAAGTCGCCTTTGTACCCCATTATTTGGAAGAAATA
>SJJU01005190.1:0-10017 GCA_012932125.1 Conopomorpha cramerella
GGTAGAATTTCTTTTTTATTTTCCCCGCATAGCAAAATTTGTTCATTTTTTTAAGACCAATGATCGGGTTTTGTTTACAAGCACTAAAGGTACTAATCATACAGAATCATCATCATAATCATAATGAGAGGTTTTCTGATAGCTTCAAATATGTCAAAAGTAGTTCCAAGGTATCTCACAGATGGCGCTAATCAGACATGATCTTAAGGAGTAACTCATTTTAGCATTGTCAACAAAAAAATAAAAATATGAAATGGCAACCCTGTCTAGGTAGTGCCATCTGTTGATATTTCTTAGAACTGTAATAAGGCACCTGTTAGAAAACCTCCCATTATCAGCCCATACTTGTCCACTGCTGAACACAGGTCTCTTCAATTGCACGCCACTGTGTACAGAATCCACATTGAAAATTCGGAAAACTACTAATTAAAAATACCTTTTTTTAATACTTAATTAATATTCAGGGCCATGTAACATGTTTTATTGCAGTAGTTATAAATAAATAAAAAAATAAATACACTTCATGCCTCTTAATCTCAAAGCGGGGTAGGCAGAGGCACTTACTTAATAAGCAAATGCTCACGGTTCACCAAGCGTATTTAATCCAACGTGACAGGGGGTGAGCCTATCGCCGTTATAGGGTTCACACACATTGTGGTGTGCGGGTTTCATAACGATGTTCTCCTTAACCGTACGAGCGTTTCGTTGCGTACATAGGCTCTGAAAACGAGTCCCATTGGTACACGTCCAGTAGCCGACGACTCGAACCCGCGACCTCCCGGTTACAAGTCAAGTATGCGACCAACTGGACAACAGACGCTTATACATTTTATCTTTTTCAGACTTACAGGATGCTCTCAAAACGGCCAAGTCCCAGGAGATCAGAATCCCATTCGGCGTGGGTGTGGCGGGACTTGCGGCACAGACGAAGAGTCCCATTAATATCAAGAACGCTTATGCTGACCCTAGGTAAATATACATATACATATGTAAGGTTATACAGGGTGTTACAAAAATCTGCAGTGGGAATTAATCACCCTTTGTTATAGTGTACATGGACTTTAATGATCATGATTAAAAGCCTCCAGCGTTTGAAAAAAACTAAACTAACAAAATCATTTTTATCGACCATTTTATCGATAGGAATTTTAAGAGTGGAGTCCGCGTCTCGGCAAACGGAGTGTAGGACGCCCTCAGGCAAGGTGGACTGATGATATACGCAAGATGGCTGGCAGAAGCTGGATGCGAGAAGCCGAAAACAGATCACAGTGGCGTACAATTGGAGAGGCCTATGTCCAGCAGTGGATAGGTATGGGCTGATGATAATGATAATGATATAAGGTTAAATTAAAAACGTTGGCAAATCTCGAGAAAGCAGTGACTTTTTGGGATGAGGCTCATGATATTTTTTTTTATCACAACGTCCACCATCCTGCCTGATGTTAAGGAGCGATGTGGTCTAAGGTTTTCTTAACCCTTAGCTGCATAGTGATGTAATACTACATCGATTTTTTTTTCTAGCCGCATCTACAGATTTTTTATTCTAAATTATTGTAAAAGGTACAACGTATGAACGCAGTTTTGGCTTTAGACCACTTTTAATTTTTATTTTTGTCTCATGATGCAGGCGACATAATTTAAGAAGGATAGGTTTTTATTCAGACAAAATAAAAGCAGTTAAGGGTTAAGGAACGTCATGTCGCAAACGTTTGTTTTTTTTTTCTAATATTGTCTTGGCATGATTTTCAGATTCAACAGTGAGATAGACGCGCGCACCGGTTATAAAACTGAGCTGATACTTTGCATGCCCATCTGCAACTACGAGGGCGACGTGGTGGGGGTGGCGCAGATTATCAACAAGACTGATGGTATGTGATTTATTTAGTTACAATACATATAATGCTTACAGCTAGCAGCCAACACACATTATTGCATAACTTAACCTAACAATATTTATAAAAAAATCTACATCTAAAACAAAATATAAAAATACATAAAAAAGAAAAATAAAACAAAAACAAACATTTAACTTAAAATTAATTTAAACATGTTTTATAGTTATACAGCAGTGGCGTGCACTGACTTTTACGACAAGGTAGGCAGTAATTCCCACGGATATAGGTAACTCGTCTTTACGAAATATAGGTACCTACCTATCCACTCACTTACGAAACACAGGACTTTCGTTAGCCTATGTCGTGAGTACAACCAAAAATAAGATCTAGCAATAACTCTATTATTAGGTCGTGTAGCCAAAATACTAGGGTAGGCAATGTCTTTTTGCCTATATGGTGTGCACGCCACTGTTATACAGTAACCTAGATATTGGGTCAACAAATATGTCGGCATCCGGGCACTGGGATACGAACCTATTAATTTAAAAAAAAAGTGATCTGTCATCATCACCATCATATGACGAGGGCCTCCTCGAATGATCTCCATGAACCACTTGCTTGACAGGCGGAAAAAAATCGATCGCAGTGGTATTGTGGTGTAACTCACAGAGAGCTTTGCTGCCCGTCCTCTGGAGAGTACCTATCATAAGTCAAAACACATAATATAACTGTATACCTACTTGCTCATAGGTCACTCTCTGTAATTTACATTTTTGCCTTTATGTTTAGTCTGTTCCCGTCAGTGGCGTGCACACCATATAGGCAAAAAGACACTGCCTACCTCTACCTTAGTATTTTGACTACACGACCAAATAATATAATTATTGCCAGATCTTGTTTTGTTATACTCATAGTCGGCATAGGGTAGAGGCATTTTGTAAAGACAAGTTACCTATACATAGGTCATAATAGGGGTAGGATAGGGCATAATCCTTGGGGATTACTGCCTACCTTGTCGTAAAAGCCAGTGCACGCCACTCGTTCCCGTGGGAATTTCGTTTCCACTACAAGAAATACTTATAATCAATACATATTATAAAACAAAGTCGCATCCCGCTGTCTGTTCCTATGTATGCTTTTATATCTTTAAAACTACGAAACGGTTTTTGATGCGGTTTTCATTAGTAGGTGATTCTTGAGGAAGGTTCACATGTATATTACAAGAATAATTTAGTAGAGAAACACTCAAAAGCAACATTAAACTCGTGCGAAGCCGGGGCGGGCCGTTAGTATTGAATAAGTTAAGGAAGTAGAACAATAAATTAAAAGTTGAAAAACGTTAAAAAAACCAAGCCTACATTTAAATGTGCCTAAAAGTCCATGTTGCATTTAGAGACACATCATTCTTTTTTGTTTTCGAGTTATTCTTAGCAACTTATTTCATTTGATACCCATATTGTAGGGGTGCATTAAAAATAATTATTCCGCCATCTTGTAAGTGCCGCCATATTGGACTTCGAAAACGTCACGCAGTTAACTATACATTGTCATGCGAACTGAGCGTTTCACAATTTTAATGAAACATTAGTACATACTACAGGAGATACAACATCATGAGCCTTCTTGGGCATAAAAAGTGGTGATACAATAAGTTCAGCTCAATTAAAAAGAAAGCGGTAGTTTAGCATTTCAAAGCACTGTTTAACCAATCATAACAGCGATGACGTCAATTTCGCGACGCTTTTAGAAGACGTATGTAAAAAAATCAATTAATTTTCAGGCTCCAAAGAATTCTCTACGCGCGACGTAGAGGTGTTCCGGCGATACCTGACATTCTGCGGCATTGGTATACAGAACGCGCAACTTTTCGAGTCGTCTGTACTCGAGTACAAGCGGAATCAAATACTCTTGGCATTGGCTAGGAGCATATTCGAAGAGCAGAACAACCTGGAATGTTTGGTGACGAAAATCATGACGGAAGCTCGTGAACTGTTGAAGTGCGAGAGATGCGCAGTTTTTATTTTAGACACGGATCACTGCGAATCGGTGAGTGTATAAAATTTTAGCCATGTAACATGAGTTTTTCGAGAGTATTTTTGTTATAAAAATACACTTCACGCCTTTTAATCCCAAAGCGGGGTAGGCAGAGGCAATTGCTAAAGCAAATGGCCAACGGTTCACCAAGCGTATTTAATCCAACGTGACAGGGGGTCAGCCCATCGCCGTTAGAGGGTTCACACACCTTGTGGTGTAGGGGTTTCATCACGATGTTGTCCTCCACCGTACGAGCGTTGCGTTGCGTACATAGGCTCTGAAAACGAGTCCCATTGGTACACGTCCAGTAGCCGGACTCGAACCCGCGACCTACCGGTTACAAGTCAAGTATCCGACCAACTGGACCACAGACGCTCTTTTTTATAATGTCTATGATTTAGTTATTCATACAATTCCAAAAGGATCTTTTGGCGTGAGGCTAAAATTGTCATCCAAGTCTTCTAGTGATGCTCCACTATCACAATTATTATAATACAAGTGCAGATGCAAATTAAGAAAGGGCAAAAGATTATTGAAGATCATTTTGGATGTTAATCAATCGAAACATACCGTACCGTACGTAGGCTACTAACTAATGTTGAAATACGTACATTTTGACCTTATTCTTAGATGATTCTATTAATGCTTGTGCTGAGCTCAAGTTAGCAACTGGCAACTGAACATAACATATAGAAATACGAAGATGTATACAACAATAAAAGAAAGACTTCGCTCACAATCAAAGAACTTTCACGACGCACATTTTCAATAAAATTCAGGGATAATCTCACCACCACCCAAGCCCTACCTGCCTCTCGGCGTACGGGCCATTCTCTGGAGACGTGCGCATCTACTTGCTGACGGATAAAGATAAACTTGTATGGAGTCAAGAAAACGTGTGCGTTGAAAAGAGACACATTTACAATAATAATTATCATTCGAACACTTTCAGAGTCACTTGGAGCGTATACTACAGCGTCCGGGCAACAGACCGACGTGTGCGTCGCTCCCCGCCAGCGCGCCCACGCGCTTCCACACTCTATTCGAGCTCGGCGCGAGGCAGTCTCGTCGCACGCTCAGCCCGAGGCACCCGGACAACTCTACGCTCGCTTCCATTGCTTTAGAGGTGAGTACACGTTCTAGTGACATTGGGAAGCTTGCTGGAGCGTGTGTGACAGCAACATGTTATAAAAACGTTGTGACAGAGGCACAATAGTGTTGAGTCATGTGACCAACACGTAGGTAGAGCTCGGCGCGAGGCAGTCTCGTCGCACGCTCAGCCCGAGGCACCCGGACAACTCTACACTCGCTTCTATTGCTTTAGAGGTGAGTACTCGTTCTAGTGACATTGGGAAGCTTACTGGAGCGAGTGTGACAGCAACATACTATAAAAACCTTGTGACAGAGACACAATAGTGTTGAGTCATTTGACCAACACGTAGGTAGAGCTCGGCGCGAGGCAGTCACGTCGCACGCTCAGCCCGAGGCACCCGGACAACTCTACGCTCGCTTCCATTGCTTTAGAGGTGAGTACTCGTTCTAGTGACATTGGGAAGCTTACTGGAGCGAGTGTGACAGCAACATATTATAACAATGTTTAGTCATTTGACCAACAAGTAGCACGAGCTCGGCGCGAGGCAGACCCTGTATATTACGAACTTGCCTGTACAAAATCTGTCGTAAACCGAATCAGTTTTAAAAATAATCTGCATAACAGAATCTGTCACGGCGCACGCTCAATCCGAGGCACCCGGGCAACTCTCACCTCTCTTCTATTGCTTTGGAAGCCAGATTGTTTAAGCATGGACTATTATTAAAGTACAGACAGGATGCTTTTTTTCTATACTGCACATTTTAAGTGTAACGGCAACATAAAAATACTGTGCTACTATGCAGTCACGTTGCACGAAGAAATTAGTTCAGTAGATACCCTGGTATGAATATTTACTGGCTGTATGAATATCTATAGGTATAGAGAGAATAGAACTTACTTTTTATAACATAGTTACGGCTACTTTACGTGCTACTAACCCGGAATTCAATTTGGTTCCTGTAGGATCGGCCAAAAACGACTATCTCCAAACGGCTGAACGTATCGTAATGTTTAAAACATTCTTTCGGTAAAATGCACGTAATATCTAAAATGAAACTGTGAAATGTACATTAAAATACAGATGGATTCTTTCACACGCTTCTTGCATGCGCCGATAGCTCATTGGTCAACAGTCAATATAAGTTGAAGTGAATGCATGGGGTTCGAATCCTCACATGGAACAATTTGCTTTTTGCTTTTTTTATATTTGTTTTATGGAAAAAGGCAAGTAGTCTAATTTTTAGGAATAAAACACAAATTTGTCAACAATAAAAATATCCGGTTTCGAGTAGGTACTTTTCATGTTACCTTCCGCTATCCTTCATCCATCCTCTGTATATGCTCAAACCAAAAGTGACAAAATGGATGTTCGTACCAAAAACGGAGAAGTATTTACAAAATGTGAAAACTGACTGACTGACATATCAACGCACAGCTCAAACGGTGAAACGTAGACACTTGAAATTCGGTTAGGAATTCAGCTTAGGTACCACACTAAGGAATTCCTGAAATTCCCACCGTTACGGGAATAAACGGGAACATTATTTTGTATCAAAAATCTAACCGGCTCAAGTTAGACGTTTGAAATTTGGGATGCAGGTACTACTAAACTACGCGAATGAAATCTCGGGGCGTTCACTAGTGTATCATAATATTCGTAAAATATTTCGCCTTAATTATTAAAACTGCTAGTCCGGGATATTCCCACCCACTTTCCCACCACTGTGATTCCTGTTAGAGCCAGGATCTACAGCGGCATCCAGAATAGACAAGAGCTCAATCAGTGACGACTGGGCTAGATCCCGGGGGGACCTAGCCTTCTGTCTTGGATCCCACATAGTTATTAAACTAAAGACGGTATAGAAATAAGAAGAAAAAATACATATATGCGCTGCATTGCAATGCATACAAAACTGTTACCCGAAGACACTATACCGCGCGGTTGGAGTCGCGGGCACAGCTAGTCCCATATAAACACACAATAACCAATTCACAGGTAGCCCAAACCAACAAGGCGCTTAACATATCGGACGTGGACAGCTGGCGGGAGGAGCACGGGGTCGTGGTGAAGGACGCACTCAGCGATGACGCAATCAATGTCAGGACAATGCTTTGTATGCCTATCGTCAACGCCAATAAGGATGTCATTGGCGTGGCACAGCTCATCAATAAGGTGAGGGGACATTTATCTTCGAGGACCACCAGTAGCGACTGGTTTCTAACACGTAATTCTATAAATACTTAACAAGATGATTGATTGCTTCAATCTAAGGCAGATATTAGACGCTCATGCAAGCGTCATTCAATTCCATCAGTCATGATTTATGGAATGACTACTAATACTAATTCAAACATCATTCACTATATTAGACGATAGGAAATCCGTCAATCACAATCATGATTGTGGTAAAACTGAGATCAAATCGTATCGTCTAATGTCTGCCTAATGAGCTGACTTCATTCTGTCAATCTTCTTTGGCAGTTTTATGTTTGTAATTGACAATAAATCATTCAATCTACACCTCAAACCAAAAACAAATAGACTTGCAATCTTAAACTGACGTTTAGAATAAAACGAGACAGCGATACGAAAAACACGCAGGAGTGAAAGAGTAAGAGACAATATCTTCTGTCCCTTACTGCGTGTCAGGGTAAATCTGGATCCTAACTGCCATATTAGTAGTAAAAGTGACAGTTTGGATCGATCACACATTAAAAGTGTCTAGGGATCAAGTACATTTTAGAAGATTGCAATCAAGAATATATTTAACAAAAACTGAGTTCATTCACCGAAGGTGGCGTGAAAAGTACTCGAAACCGGAGGTCGTGTATGAAAAGATGTATGAATGTAGATGAAGCGAAAGGGGTTTGTCAGGATCGTGACAAATGGAGATCTGTAGTCTCTGCCTACCCCTCTGGGAGACAGGCGTGAAGTGTATGTATGTATGAGTTCATTCAAAATGTGGTGATTAGTCATTGTTACAGGCATGGGGAATTAGGTAGGAGACCAACCCAGGAGATTAGATTTGATTTAAATATAAAAGTTTTTTTTAGACCTAAAACTGTTCTTGATCACTAGACACTTTTGTGTTATAATTTTTTTTTTATGTCTTTCCAGGAAAACGGTTGTCAATTCACAGAGAGTGATATCTCTATATTCGAAGCTTTCGCGATATTCTGCGGTTTGGGAATACACAACACCCAGATGTACGAGAATGCTTGTAAACTAATGGCCAAGCAGAAGGTAAGAGGGTCCAATATTGTAATAAGATTCTACTATAATAATTAGCCGAAAAGAAAGAAGAACTTTGAAAGAAGATGTAGTGACCAAGATTGAAAAGGGCATGCTTCGGTGGTTTGGGCATATGGAGAGAATGCATGAAAGTCGATTGACGGAAGAGATTTATATGGGTGATGTAATGGGCCGGGTGAGTAGAGGTCGCCCCAGATGGACATACATTGATCAGATTGGTGATGTCCTGGCGAAAGGTGGCGTGAAAAGTACTCGAAACCGGAGGTCACGTACGAAAATATGTATGAATGTAGATGAAGCGAAATGGGTATGTCAGGACCATGAGAAATGGAGATCTGCAGTCTCTGCCGACCCCTCTGTGAAACAGGCGTGAAGTGTATGTATGTATTATTAGCCGTAGAACCGATGACCATTGGGGTAAATGAGTTCCCGAGTGGAGACCGCGTCTCGGCAAAAGAAGTGTCGAATCGCGCGTCGAATTAGTGAACAGACTATAAACTTGTCATTTGGGTGTGATTGTCAGAGTCTAGGGTAGGTTATATTGTATATAACGCAATGTTCATACGGTGAAGGACTAGATCGTGGTGAAACCCGCACACCACAAGGTATGTGGACCCTATAACAGCGATGGGCTCACCCCCTGTCACGTTGGGATAAATACGCTTGATAAATCGTAGGCATCTTCAACAAAAAAAGGCGTGAAGTGTTGTTTTTTGTTCCTTAACATTCTAAGATTCTTTAGATAAAAGATTTTTCGTTCATTTCTTTCGATTGTGAAATTATAATAATATCTCTATATCGTTAAAAATCGGGCAACATAACGTGTGTTCATTATTTTACAGGTGGCCCTGGAATGTCTATCATATCACGCAGCGGCCTCCACAGAGGACACTGTAAAACTGGTGCAGGACGAAATACCAACTGCTGAAAACTACAACCTGTACAGCTTCCAATTTCACGGTGAGTGGTAGCCTTGGTCGATTGTCTTCGAAACCCTTTTTTATTTATCGTGGGGAAATCTGTTATGGATACCCCACCGCTAACGGGGACAGCGGCGGGGTTATGTGGGACTCGCACCCACTAAAACCCCACGGTGACCACTCCCGCGTTATTGCCGGGGCCCCCGGAACAGCCTTAGCCACTACGTCCAAGGGTCTTCGAAACCCTCCTAATTCTAGCTGAATTCAAGGAGATTTCGAGGTGTGAAGAATGTTTTTAAATCAAATTTTTATTATTTATCAGCGTCTGTGATCCAGTTGGTCGGATCCTTTACTTGTAACCGGGAGGTAGCGCGTTCGAGTCCGCCTACTGGACGTGTACCAATGGGACTCTATTTCAGAGCCTATGTACGCAACGCAACGCTCGTACGGTGAAGGACAACATCGTGATGAAACCCGCACTCCACAAGGTGTGTATGAACCATATAACGGCGATGGGTTCACCCCCTGTTACGTTGGATTAATAAATAGGTTCGCTTAGTGAACCGTGGGAACTTGATTAGCAAGTGCCTCTGCCTACTCCGCTTTGGGATTAACCCACTTCTTACGGGAACAAAGTATTGGCGCCAAATACGCAGATTTTCGGTAGTGAGGTTCATTTATATCTATAAATCTCGACGTCAGAAGCACCTTAGTCGGATGTGTCATTTTGTTACAATCAATAAGTATGGCACAGGGGAATACATAGGAATAATACTGAAAATATCTACATAATCTGGGAAAGTTTGAAAAAGGTAAAAAAAATAAATACACTTCACGCCTTTAATCCCAAAGAGGGGTAGGCAGAGGCACTTGCTAAAGCAA
>SJJU01005191.1:0-14318 GCA_012932125.1 Conopomorpha cramerella
TTATTTCTTGCAATACACGAAGTACAAATCTTCCTATGGCAAAAGAAATGTTTGCCGGGACAACTAGTCTCTTTATATAAATTATTGTTTCCTTATGTGTGACTGAGTAGCTTTGTCAAGATACGGTAGTACTCGCATACCTTTTATCGACCAAATTATAGGCCGTATCCCATTGGTCGTTAGGCATAATCGTATACGGTTTAACGTAAAAAAAGGTATTACTTCTTATAAAGTAGCAATCAGCTGATCAGTAAGTTTGTATTGAGACGAGAAATATTTTTCTCCTTTTTTGACATATGTAGACGTCCTTGGCGAACGTTGCTTAGTATCATGGGCTGAGTGCCTTACTCGAGTTTCGACAAAGTTTTTAATGACAAGTCACTTTAAACTTTATTACTTGGTAATAAAAGTAAAAAAAAAGTAAAGAGTAACTCGACGATCCCAATCAAAAATGTCGGTAGTTCAATTTTAGGAATATGTAATAGTGTACTTTTCTACACCGTTAGATTGGCAATATTAAAATCTATAAACTTATACGTATATCACTTTAAGGTACCAAATATTATAAGCTGTTGTTAATTTGAAGTATGTACCAAAAGTAGTTTAATTTTAATATCCAAAACTATCTTCTCTCCTTAACATGTTCTGTTTTGTAGATCCGACTTTCTTAATTGGGACCATAGAACTATTCATCTGGGCGTTAATGGGTTAAGGTGAATGACAGGATAAGGAATAGTGTGGTAAGAGAAAGTTGCGGTTTGAAGGAAGACGTAGTGACCAAGATTGAAACGGGCATGCTTCGGTGGTTTGGGCATATGGAGAGAATGGATGAAAGTCGATTGACGAAAGAGATTTATATGGGTGATGTAATGGGCCGGGTGAGTAGAGGTCGCCCCAGAAGGAAATATAAAGACCAGATTGGTGATGTCCTGACCGAAGGTGGCGTGAAAAGTACTCGAAACCGGAGGTCATGTATGAAAAGATTTATGAATGTAGATGAAGCGAAAGGGGTATGTCAGGATCGTGACAAATGGAGATCTGCAGTCTCTGCCTACCCCTCTGGGAGACAGGCGTGAAGTGTATGTATGTATGTATGTATACACTTACACTTCTGCCCCCTGTCACGTTGGGTTAAATACGCTTTTGAACCGTGGGTATTTGATTTAGCAAGTGCCTCTGCCTACCCCTCTTTGGAATTAAAGGCGTGAAATGTGTAAATACACTTCACGCTTTTTAATCCCAATTCGGGGTAGGCAGAGGCATTTGCTAAGCAAACGGTCACGGTTCACCGAGCGTACTTAATCCAACTTCTGATATGTTACCACCTACCTAATAACAAAGGATATACAATACATAACCTTTTCAAAGTTTTATTCTTTTCGGACATTTGACATTTCCTTGATGTGAGTAAAAAACAAAACTGTGTACAGAGTGTAAAAAGACCCCGAGCAATGGTCTTAGAAACATTGTTGGGCTCGTCAATATGGACAACTTTTACTGTGGCGACAATGCGGGGAATGAAAAAAAAAATGTTTGCGTCTCCATACTAAATTGACAATTTTTTGCTTCAAAATATGACATTGTCATGTCGAATAATTAATTAATTACAGATAGCTTAAATAACTAAACTTAATGTCTTGTAGGTATACAATATATAACAGCCCTAATTTGACTATTTTGCAAACTCAATTCGAAATCCAGTATTGAAACTAAATTAATCCATAAAAATGGATTGCACTGAATATTTTTTACTAAATTTATAAGCGGATTTGTAGATTTGACTGGTTAATCTATTTATAATCGGATAAAAAGTCTCTATTGCGGGGTCAGTATGGGGGGATGTTGGAATACGAATTGGAGGTGCAAATGATACGGAACCTCTGCCTACCCCTCTTTGGGATTAAAAGCGTGAAGTGTATTTTTTTTATGATACGGAACTTTTCCATAAATACTTTGAAAGTTCTGCGTGGTATTGCATTACAATCAGTGAGTGAACAATCAATCACCACAACTGCCCCTCTAGCAAAGACATGACAAGATTGGTTGAAACAAGCTGAGTTGCACGATGTGTGACATAACAGCCAATCACAGCGCGTATTCGCTCTGTGTCGTGTCTTTCTTGACGCACTTTGCTAGGGGGGCTGTTCCAAATTTGTATGGGACCAACATCGGGGTATACACTTTCTATTAAATAGAGAAATATCAAAATCGTATTACTCTGTAAAATGTTGAGTTGAGTTGCGTGATCATATTTTATAAAGAAATATACGCGTCGACTTCATTAAATCCTCCAGTTTTGTGTCGGTCAAAAAATTTCGCCATTGTTGTCTCTTTCTCCACTTATTGGGATCCTCTAGTTTGTAAAGTTTGGGGGAAATGCCAAATTTACTACGCTGATAAACTTTATAGTATAATCCATACTAGTATTATGAATGCGAAACTAACTTTGTCTCTCGGTCTGTCTCGCTTTCACGTCAAAACTACTGAACTGATTTAAAGGTGTGTGAACCCTATAACGGCGATGGGCTCACCCACTGTCACGTTGGGTTAAATACGATTGGTGAACCGTAGGCATCTGCTTATTAAGCATGTGCCTCTGCCCGATTTGGGATTAAAAGGCGTGAAGTGTATTTATTTATTTATTTTGGTACACAGATAGCTTAAAGCATGAGATTCCTGCGCAGTACAGCCTGAAGGTCTTCAAGTCGCGGGTAAATAAGTACCAAATTAACAAGTGTGCTCCATTGTAGACCACGTCGCTTATTGCATCAGACAGGATGAAGGTCAAACGCTTCTTCAATGCTTAAAAAAATACATACTTTTCATCCCTACCCTGTAGGACTCATCAGTAAAAAGACCGTTTTATAATTTGTACGAAATACTTAAACGCGGGGCGTTCACTAGTCACTACAACGTGCGACGCCGGGGTGGTAAAATATAAAGCTTTTACAGAGAGTGTCTTAATAGGTCCATGCTTAACCCTTTACAGTAGCACAACCTATTCGAAAAGCGGTGCGTCGTCATTTAAGTAAATTGCGCGACTTTAATCGGCGGGTTCACATCTCATTTGTCCGTTTTTATAAAAAATTTCCTCCAACCAAGTTCTAAAGGAAACTGCCGTGTAATTACAACTGCCTTTTTTTTTAATCACTATGAACAAGCCTGCGGAGGGTTATCTCAACCACTTATTTTCGGCTTACCCATCTGAAGGGTTAACACTTTTTGTGACTTACATTTTAATTTGGGCACGTTGTTCTGTTAACTATGTGCGTTTTTTTAGTCTCTATATCACGCGAAGAACGAGATTAAATTTTTTTTAGGTAAATTCAAAATGCACCTAAAATTCGAGTTATGTTGACTGAATAGCATAGGCAGAGGAAATTAGAAAGGCACGCCACGAAGATCGGTATTGTGCTTCGCAACAGACCAAACACATTACAAATTTTATATGTAACTAGCTGATCCGGCAAACGATTTTTTGTCAATATTCTTTATGAACAGTTTTTTCTCTGATGATATATAATAGTAGCATTTTACATGTAAATATTAATATTCCTCAACCATCACTCTGTATACTAAAGAAAACCGCATCAAAATCCGTTGCATAGTTTTCAATATTTAACTATCTATACCTAGGGACAGACTGCGGGAAGAAACTTTGTTTTATACTATGTAATTTTTTATTTTTTTAGGTGTAATACCTATTTTTTGATATTTTTTGATTTACTGACGTTTAAATTAATAATTTAAGTAGGGGCGTTTAAATTGCCTCATTAGGTGACAGGATAATTGATAATTTCTCCCCCACGTATAAAGATCCAAGGCAGAGATAACATTCGGTATAATTTTGTACTTTTTCGTTTTCATTTTATTTTATTTTCGCCTCAGATCTGAAAGTGTTGGATTTATAAAAAATTACGTCGCATCCAGCTTCTGCCGGCCATCTTGCTCATATTATCAGTCCACCTTGCCTGAGGGAGTCCTACCCTCCGTTTGCCGAGACGCGTCTCCACTCGAGAACTCATTTACCCCAATGGTCATCGGTTCTATGGCTAACGTGGTCGCCCCACTGCCACTTCAACTTGCTTATTGTCCATCAAAAGCTTAATATGTATAGAGATCTATTTGTACTTGTCTATTTATTTACCTTTGGGATTAAAAGGCGTGAAGTGTATTTATTTTATTTATTTTTATAAAATTACTACATTCATGTCCAGTAGTGTAATAGGGTTGACCGAATCCGGAACACCACGCTGCGTTCTAATACCCAAATAATAGATATTGGAGTAGCGACCGCTCAGCTGAAGTGGAACTGGGCTGGTCATGTCAGTAGAATGGACCCTGATCGTTGGGCGAAAGCCGCAACGGATTGGGTGCCCACCGACGGACGCCGCAGACGGGGCCGACCCAGGCGGAGATGGCGGGACGACCTGGATCGATACCTACCGGAGTGGCAGAAGGTGGCCCAAAATAGAGAAGAGTGGAAGACTTGGGGGGAGGCCTTTGCCCAGCAGTGGGAAACAAGTCAGGCTAGGTAAAAAAAAAGTCTAGTATTTGTGTCCTAGAGTCATTGTACTTTCGTAATGTCCTGGTGAACCTATCTGAACGGTCTCCTACTGTCCATCACCCCGTGTGTATCCTTTTGCCTCCTACCAGTTGAAGTAATTAGTAGGAGCACGGGGAATAAATGAAGCAAACATGTCATCGAATCTGATAGCCGAACTCACAGTATGGAATAGAAACTCTCTTAGGATCGTCTTCCTTCACTCTCATCAAATTGGTATTTGCATTGTCGCCCTATTCTCGCATTGAAATCTGTTCAAAATTTTCCTGAAAATTTACTTCCAAATATTATTAAATAGCTTTTTAATACAATATATTTTCAATTATACCTTCTATTATTTCTGCATTTTTTAACGAAGGCAGGTCAGGAAGGGAGATTTTGAATGAAGTTTTATTTTTTCTTTTCTAATGATTTTATTGAATGTTACGAGCGAGGGGAGATGTTTGTCAAATAAAGCGACTCCCTAGAGATGATTCAAAAATGTTTTTACCTGTTTATTTTGAACGTTCGTCTTTTTTCATAACTGATTTTAATGAAAATTTATCTCAAGTATCTAATCGGATTTGCTTCAATTTATTATGTTTCGTGTTGTGGTGTTTGGAGAGAGGGTATCTTAAGAAATAAGGATCATAAAGTACCTACCTATACAAAAAGTTCTTAAGAGGCGTCTCCAATCGCTCAAACTCCTGACAAATCGTTTTTGTTTCTGATTGACTCCATTATTTATACTAATATCGAATAAAAGGATAATAATAGATGAATAAAAAACAAAAATACATCTTCACGAGCTAAGTTTGGAGAACCGATTCGTTGCCGTGGAAACCACAGCAGACGTGAACAAGAACCTCGAAAATGTGACTCGGGTCCTCAGGGGAGAGGGTACGAGATTTTGTGAAATGCAGCGTAAGGGCAGTAAGTCAAAGCTTTCCGGAGAGACTTTACGGCTGATGAAGGAACGACGTGAAAATCCGCCCGTCACTTCGACCGCAAGGCGGGCTCTAAACCAGGAGATTAGTAAGCACGTGCGGCGCGACCTCCGATGCTACAATACTCTTTCAATAGAAAGAGCGATTGAGCAGAATCGGGGGTCAAAAGTGTTCGTACAATCTCTTGGAAGAAGCGACCTTGCGAAGTTGACCACAGCAAGTGGAGAAGTCGTCACTTCGAAGCCGTCGGTCCTTTCGGAGGTTGAAGACTTCTATGGCCGGTTGTACGCATGGCATGCATCTCGCCCTGATCCCGAAAATGGGGACTCTAGAGCCACATTGACACGCCACTCCACCGAAGACCTGCCAGAAGTCAGTACTGGCGAAATTGGGATCGCTCTTAGACAGCTCAAAAACGGAAAAGCTCCAGGAGAGGATGGCGTTACAACAGAACTATTGAAAGCTGGAGGTAAACCGATATTGAGGGAGCTCCAAAAGCTTTTTAACGCTGTCCTGTTCGAAGGAAGAACTCCGGAGGCGTGGAGTAGAAGTCTGGTCGTCCTGTTCTTCAAAAAGGGAGACAAAACCCTGTTGAAGAACTATCGACCCATTTCTCTTCTAAGCCACGTCTAAAAGCTGTTCTCAAGAGTGATCACAAACCGTCTTGCGCGAAGACTCGACGAATTTCAACCTCCGGAGCAGGCTGGATTTCGAAGCGGTTATGGCACCATAGACCACACCCACACAGTGCGGCAGATCATAGAGAAAACTGAAGAGTATAACCTGCCCCTGTGTCTAGCATTCGTGGACTATGAGAAGGCTTTTGACTCGGTTGAGATCTGGTCCGTTCTGGAGTCTCTGCAGCGTTGCCAAGTTGACTGGCGATACATCCAAGTGATAAGATGCCTCTACGAGGCTGCCACATGTCCGTCCAAGTACAAAATCAGCAGACACGTCCCATACCATTGCATCGAGGAGTGAGACAAGGGGATGTTATTTCCCCGAAATTGTTCCCAAATGCAATGGAGGATATGTTCAAGACGCTGCATTGGAAAGGACGTGGCATCAACATCAATGGCGAACACATCTCTCACTTGCGATTTGCAGACAACATCGTCATCATGGCAGAAACGCTGCAGGACCTTCAACTGATGTTGAATGACCTAGCTGATTCTTCTCTACGGATCGGCCTACGGATGAATTTGGATAAAACCAAGGTCATGTTCAATGAACATGTTCTACCGGAACCGATTTCAGTACACGGCACCGTTCTCGAAGTTGTTAAAAAATACGTATACCTTGGGCAGACATTGCAGTTGGGAAGAAACAACTTCGAGGACGAGGTAAACAGAAGAATTCAGCTGGGTTGGGCAGCATTTGGGAAGTTACGTCGAGTCCTAACATCAGCGATCCCACAGTGCCTGAAGACAAAAGTCTTCAATCAGTGTGTCCTACCTGTAATGATATACGGAGCTGAGACGTGGACACTGACGGCACGGCTGGCCCACAAGCTCAAAGTCGCACAGCGTGCTATGGAAGGGCTATGCTCGGCGTTTCTCTGAAGGATCGAATCAGAAATGAAGTGATCCGACAGAGAACCAAAGTCATCGACATAGCTCATCGTTTTCGCAAGCTGAAGTGGCAGTGGGCCGGCCATATTTGCCGTAGAACGGATGACCGTTGGGGAAAACGAGTTCTCGAGTGGAGACCGCGTCTTGGCAAACGGAGTGTAGGACGCCCTCAGGCAAGGTGGACTGATGATATACGCAAGATTGCTGGCAGAAGCTGGATGCGAGAAGCCGAAAGCAGATCACAGTGGGGTGCAATTGGAGAGGCCTATGTCCAGCAGTGGACAAGTATGGGCTGATGATGATGATGATGATTATTTTTGCCAGTCGTCCATAAAACTTTTATCCATTAATTTTCGAATGTGGCAACCCTCACACAAATAGTAGATATCATTAGAGAGCCGCTCGTTACTGGGACCGCAAGTGTGGTCAGTTAGTGTTGCCACACAACTGATCAAGGTCCCGATTGTGCATACAAAGCTTTGTTGGCAACACACTGAAGCTCACATAACAAAGGTAAACAATGTAATGAAGCGTTTGTATTATACTACTAGTGGCTGCCCGCGATTTCGCACGCGTAGTTTCCGGTGTTTCATACAAAGATACTAGTGGACTCGACAGACGTTGTCCTGACTTAACTATTAATCTTACTAATATTATAAATGGGAAAGTGAGTTTTTTTGTTCGTTCCGCTTTCACGCCGTAACTATTAAACCGATTGCTTTGAAATTTTGCAGACGTATAGTTAGAAGTCCGGTTTAAATAATAGGGTACTTTTTATCCCGGAAAAATTGATATTTTCGAGGGAATACAAAAATATTCCTTTATACCGCAATATAACTGAAGTTCACGCAAGCGAAGCCGCGGGTGGAAAGCTAATATGAATATAAAATTAGTACAACCTCCAGGGTGACCTGTGCCCAGCAGTAGCTCGAATTGGACGAAATTACATATAAATGCCAACTTTATGAATATCGGTAACCTTGGTGAAGAGTTCATTGGGAACAAACATCATGACACTGGATTTTTATATATTAAGACATACAAAGATATGTAATATCTATTTTTTACACTTATTCGACCACATGAACACAATAATTCCAGCGAAAAAATATTTTTAAGAATGGGACAAAGAAGCCATTCCGCAAATTCCGGAAAGTTACTTCCTTCTTGACTTTTTTTTTTCATGTGGACTCGCCATTTGCCACTCTTTGCCACTCGCCATTTGTCAAGTATTAACTCTGTGTACAATCTATATACCATATAAAAGAAATTCGTGTTAGTTACTCTATTTATAACTCAAAAACGGCTGAACCGATTTGGTTGAAAATTGGTGGGGAGGTAGCTTAGAACCGGGAGACGGATATAGGATACTTTTTACCCCGATCCTGTTGGTCGCATCGCTATATAGAGGGCGTTATAGTTTGTATGAAGAACTGAAATTACGCGAATGAAATCGCGGGGCGTCCACTAGTAATATTATAAAAATTATATATATAGTCAGTGTCACTGTCAGAGTATATCGATAAAGACGTCATTCGTCAAAGTCGTGTCAAAATCTCATTAAAACGTGAGGGTGGACCATCACATTTCAATGCTGCGTGGAACATTACACGCGAATAACAAATTGATGAAATAGGAGTCCTCTCCATTACTTTTCACTCTCACTACTATTTATATTATTTTTCATCACGTAACGATTATTACACTTATTCCACCACATGAATACAATAATTACAGCGAAAAAAAAAAATTTCGACAAAAAAGCCATTCCGACAGTATCTTCCCTTCTAGACTTGCCAACGATACACTGCCCCCATACTGTTTGTCAGTCAACTGTGATTGATAATATTTGGCAAAGTCCGAATTCAATTTTCAATAACAAACTGTCATTTGTTTGCATATTTAAGCATTGTTTACCTAAACTCGGGTTTTTAATTAGATGGACAAATTTGACAGTTCCCATGCATACAACATGATACTCTATTGCTAAGCGCATTGAAATGAAAATTGAATACATTTATTATGTTATTGAGGTTTAATTACGTAAAATGCAATGATTGGAGTAGAGTATCTGTCAGTCTATTTATTAATGAATTTCAATTATTGAACATAAAATATTTAGCTAATAAGTATGTAATTGTTATGAATGAAATGTTTTTAAGCCGGAACTAAGTATAGATAGTGCAGATACATTATCTCTGTCTACCCTATAAACACTTGCAGTGTATGTAGTTAGGTACTATAAAAATAGTATTATACCTTTTGCTTATTTCCCGATTTCGTCTGGAACATTTGCGAGATCCAATCCATTTTGCGCGCGAACACTCAAACTTTTTTTAATTACAAAAAAAACAAAACGTCTATTTTTTTAATTCCACACAGAATCCGCGGGCTCAGATGTTGTCCGAAAGGTGCACAGATATGAAATGATGCACAATACGAAATCAAACGTGTATTGAACGGACCCTAGCTAGTGTTGCGAATCCCGTGGGATGCCCGCCGGACCACAAAAGGTGTCCACTCTCTATCAAACTAATTTGCATACGTATTTGTGAAAATATTATTAATTCGCTCTGGATTAGTTGATCTTCGGACTTGTTTCCATTATGGCCGAGATGATGGGAATCTTTGGGGTTAATGAGAAGGGGGACTTGCGATTTTGATTGTTACTTATGGGATTTCTAAACAGGTGGGTTGGTTTTTTAGCAATAGATAAATGAACCAAATACTACGAGTATAGTAAAAAAGACTGTATAATGGTGATTGCAGTATAAAAAAGGACTCGGTAACATAGAGGTATACATAAAAAAATAAGGGTTAAATTCAACATTTCATTGCTGGACCATGAGGTATTGGAACTACGATAACCTATGGAAATAGCTCTTTTGAACGACGGGCCAAACACAGACGCTGGCAAGTTATTCCACATCTT
The DNA here is from genome assembly GCA_012932125.1 of Conopomorpha cramerella. Classification (NCBI taxonomy): domain Eukaryota; kingdom Metazoa; phylum Arthropoda; class Insecta; order Lepidoptera; family Gracillariidae; genus Conopomorpha; species Conopomorpha cramerella. The sequence goes on from SJJU01005191.1 coordinate 9,994, forward strand.
GGCGGCTAGCATTATGAAAGTAGAAAATGAAACTACAAAGAGTCAAATTTATCATTTACCTCTGAATAACAACAGAATTTCATTTGTTTGTAACATACAATGTTGATTAAGTACTATATCGGTTAGGCTAAGAAGATTTCGGGTAGCCGCCCGGTACGTTTGCAAACAGTGTTTCTTTGCAATATTTCAATATATATGGACATAATAGAAGTATTATATCCATATATTGTACATATAAACCTTCCTCAAGAATCACTCTATGTATTAAAGAAAACCGCATGAAAATTCGTTTCGTAGTTTTAAAGATCTAAGAATACATAGGGACAGACGTCATTATTTTAATACGATGTAATGACAATTAAGCATAGGGAATACCTCACCGATACTAAACACAATACACACATCAAAAGTGTCTAGGAATCAAGAACATTTTTAGCTCTAAACAAAATATAATTTATTTAAATCAAATCTAATCTTCTGGATTGGTCTCCTACCTAATTCCCCATGCCTGTATGAAATGACTTATCACCACATTTGGATTAAATTATGAATGAATTCAGTTTTTGTAAAATATATTCTTGATTGCAATCTTCTAAAATGTACTTGATGCCTAGACACTTTGGATGTGTGAAGATTCCGTGAATATTACATGTCAAAAATTGTCTGAAAGAAGATGTAGTGACCAAGATTGAAAAGGCCATGCTTCGGTGGTTTGGGCATATGGAGAGAATGGATGAAAGTCGATTGATAAAAGAGATTTATATGGGTGATGTAATGGGCCGGGTGAGTAGAGGTCGCCGCAGAATTGACCAGATTGGTAATGTCCTGGCGGAAGGTGGCGTGAAAACTACTCGAAATCGGAGATCAAGTATGAAAAGATGTATGAATGTAGATGAAGCGAAAGGGGTATGGACCGTGAAAAATGGAGTTCTGTAGTCTCTGCCTACCCCTCTGGGAGACAGGCGTGAAATGTATGTATGTATATTGCATGTGAACTACAAGTGAATAACAGTAATTAATAGCTACAATTTTAGTATTTCACAATGAAATAGGTACTAAATGAATTATAAAACGAGATTTTCAATTTCCAATGTCAATAACACTCTGAATTATGTTATTATGCTGTCCATTGAAGCGAATTGGTAAAATATCGTATTATATTTACATAAATTATACGTGCAGTGCTACAAGGGTCTTTTGGCGCGTGACGACTGAATATTCAATCATACATACGGACGAATTAAAAAAGACACCTTTTAACCTTAAAATTTTAAATTAATTTAAATAAGGGATACTCGTCTATAGGATATAAGCGTCTGTGGTCCAGTTGGTCGGATCCTTGACTTGTAACCGGGAGGTCCCGGGTTCGAGTCCGGCTACTGGACGTGTACCAATGGGACTCTTTTTCAGAGCCTAATGTACGCAACGCAACGCTCGTACGGTGAAGGACAACATCGTGATGAAACCCGCACACCACAAGGTGTGTGAACCCTATAACGGCGATGGGCTCACCCCCTGTCACCTTGGGTTAAATACGCTTGGTGAACCGTGGGTATTTGCTTTAGCAAGTGCCTCTGCCTACCCCGCTTTGGGATTAAAGGCGTGATGTGTATTTTTTTTTAAAGTGATACTGTTAGGCTCGTAGTCGGGACACCTGCCTAAAAGACAAAGATCGCGAAATCGATTTGAGGCTTTTGCAAGGTATTTCTTGAGTTAGAACGGAAAGTTTACACGGCGTTTTTAAATAAAACAGTGTATCGGTTCTGGATTATCAAAATACCTACATAGGCGTTTAGATAGATACAATGAAACCATTGTATTCATGAAATTAGAACAACGGCAGTGCAGGCAATACTGAATACTACTAATGCTACAGTCTGTTCACAGTTATTTTGGCTTAAAATACAATAAATTTGCAAAATTAAAAAAAAAAAACCGATTTTAAATGTTCGTGTCTTGCCCTTTCATTTGATACCCCACTTGAACATATTTGTATAAAGTAGACTTTTTTCCCCACTTTCAACCCCCATAACTTGTGAGTAGGTGAACTAATTTCCACCAAACACGTCTAAGAACACTCGCCCGTAAAACACCTGTAATACAAAAAAAACTAAAATACCGTTTTATGTTACACTTATAAAAAACAATTTATGAGTTAAAATGATTCGCCATTCTCACGCGTGAAGGAAGCCCAAATTGCTTGTACTCACTAAAATTAATTTGACACACAGAATGACCCTCGACGGGTCGCTCTGGAGAATGAAGGTCCGGTGAAAAACAAAACGACCATTCATCAAATATGTTATTTTGTTTGAAAGGGCCCGAGGACACCCGACGAAGTGACCTCCATTACCCTACTGGCGAATATTTTAGCAAAGTACCGCCAGGGTACACCATTGAAGAGGACCGTGAGAATCCCTAAGACAAATACCTAAACGTGCATTCATTTGGAAAATAAACCCTAACACTAGTCGAAATAGAGTTGAGAATTGTGAAGCTAGACGCCGCGTAAGACATTATACAGAATGTAATAGTAGGGGTCAGTGGAAAAGGGCCACGTGGCGTCAAGGGTCAGGGGACAATAACAAAAAAAAAAAGGTCAAATTCTTGAACGCAAAAGTGACCCCCATCTTTAATTGCGGAGCACGGCGATACACACGTATCATTTTGTAAAATGATAGAGGGGAGAGGGTCCCAGTAACAGGTGCTTTGGAGTTGTACGCTTGATTAAAATTATAAATGAAGAATGATTAATTCTGTTCGTGTGTGCGTGTGTAAAGTAATGCTTCCGGATTTCTGTGTGTATTTCCACACGCTTGTATCTAAATATACAAAAGGAGATGCTGACTGGCTGACTGCCTGACTGACTGACTCAGAACCAACGCACAGTCTAAACGGCTAAACGTAGTAACTTGAAATTTGGCAGAGATTTAGCTAACGTAGGAGTGCGTTTAGAAAGGAATTCCCGAAATTCCCACGGGAATGGCATTTATAATGTATACGGATGAAACAATGTTTGCCGGGTCAGATAGTGTGCATATACATATATAGCAACGATAGCTCAATGTAATTCTGATGTTTCCTAGATTCGATTCCAGAAATCACGGCATGCACTAATAGATTTTTTACAATGTCAGTACGGATTAATCATAGTATACATAACTCTACCTAACCTAGGTTCTAATTCAATAGGCCATTAATTATTTACAATCCTGCAATGAAGTTAATTCGAAAAACAATCAATCACGGCTAAACGTCAATACTTATTGACAGCTTGTTTCTTTTTAAATGCCTCAACAAAACAAGCGGTACTACTTATCAAGTTACCTCCAACGCCACCTACCGCCCTCTACCGGAGGCCTCACAAATCAGGAAGTCGTGAAGGAAGCCGGTTCCTCACTTTAATCGCTAATTAATAGGTCCTTTGTTTCAGCTTTCTCTACTCGAGAGCCCTTCTCAATACCTTTCGAGGATTGTGAAGGACTAGTGGAGCTAAGCGGGTTTACTTGGCTTTGTTTTTATTAAACAGTTGTAACGAGACGTTTAGTGTGCCGAAGCCTTGTTATATAGTTTTTTTACACGTTTGTTTTGTACAGTTTATTTTTGATGTCATATTAAATAGGTACCTAGTTCATTGTGAAAAAGATACTGCAGTTATTATGTTTGTGCTGAAGCAATTAATAGTTTTTATAGTGAATTTTTATTAAAAAAATATTGTATAATATTTTGTGACTGCTTTTTCTTGTACATGTACGTATTTAATATTATTTTTGTGCTAATTAATCCAATTAATAATAAAACTTATCGTTTTGTGACCGTACCACTATAGACAGCATTCTCCATTGGTTTTTCGCCGTCAGGAAGATTTTAGGAGTTAGTCCACAATTGGCTAATACTTATTCGATGTTTTGTCTCGTTCTGTCGATTATGTTTTGAAAGACTTAAATAGTTAGTTTGGGAAATTTGCTTATACCTACTACGACATATTTTGTCCTGGAATTCCCACAGCAAAAGAAATAAAGGGAAAAACCATGGGGCAAAAATAGTGCGTAGTGTTTTAAATAATTGTATGTACTTACTTATTGATACAGAATAAATTCTTGGAAACATTCCTCGCTTTTGTCTAAGTGGGACTTGTTTTTAAGAAATAGGTCAAGGAAAACGGTTGAGCCTCGCTAAAAGCAGCAACATGAAAAATACCTGTTTAGCAAATTATGTTTGTTTTTTTTTACCATTTTAGAAAAGTGATTTTCTAAATGCTACATTTCATATAGGTACATAATCAACTGCACTGTAATTGTGTAGGTCTGCTCTGACTTTTAATC
>SJJU01005193.1:0-20920 GCA_012932125.1 Conopomorpha cramerella
TTTTCCCTCATTGGCTTACGTCATACTTATGATTCGAAGAGTCAGTCTGACATAATCCTAAAAAAGGATTGCGTAATTCCTATTCACCATTTTTTTCTGCCCGGGTTTCGTTGCGAATAAAATTGAAGTGTATATATTTATTTAATATTTTGAAAACTTTCAGCATGTGGAATATATATTTTTCTTTTTGATAGGGTAGTGAATTAATGGGAAATCTTACGACTAAAACGACATTCATCATTGTATTACAAGGCTTGTATAACTACTTACCAGTGCAATATTCATACATCCCATAAACGACGCTACGTGTAGAGGCGTTAAACCGGATTCAGTGGTCGCCGATTTACCTAAAATTGTAGGATAATGTGATGGTTTAGGTAATAATCATTATATTCTATATATAACATAAAACCCAATGTGACTCATCAACCTCTAAAAAAATACCATTTTCCTTTGGAACATAAAAGAAAAGTGTAGCAACAATTATAAATATTTTTCAAACCGGTGTTGCCACCAGTAAAATTCAAATCATTATTGCTAAATTTCTATAGTACATAGAATTAAATGTTTTATACTCACTGGCGCCATATCTCAGCAGCAGTTCAACGACCTTCAGCCTGTTCTTCTTGCAGGCGATATGAAGAGGCGTGAAGCCGTTCAGCGCTCGGGCGTTCGCGTCCGCGTTCCTATCCAGTAGAAGCTTGGCAACCTGCGGACACAGCATATTAAATTGTAACCATATACATAACTTATGAGTACGTTTCAAATAGAACTATCACAAGACATTTCGACACGTATACACATAGAAAGAAAGACTAAGTCGCTTTACTAACTCGTGAGAATTTTTTTATAAATTGCGTAAGAAAGTACAAAATCGCACGCATAGGGTGCGATTTTGTACTCTGTGGTATATATATATATTCTGAACACAATTTGCGCGATGATGATATTTAACTGTTTATGTGTATTCAATTTCCAGGTTAATTTAAATAACAATAAAGTCTCATATTGTATATAGGAACTAGCAATTTAGCTCTCTGATAAAAAATCCAGTGTAGAGAGTCGTAAATATTCATTACGTGTTCTTTCTCGGAAGTGGATAAAAAAATAAACAAATAATAACGCTAGCGTATACATTCGCAATAGCATCACATACAGAGATCATTCACCGAGAGACATCTTTATACAAAATAGACATTTTGTATGGAGACTGAAAACTTTCTTTATCATTTCGCTACATTGTCATAGGCGTTCATGTAGCATAATATAATGTGTTCATACTGTTGAGCCCAACAACGTTTCTAAGACCATTGCTCGGGGTCCTTTTACAGTCATTTCATAGACTTCACTAAATATCTGCCAACAACTTCTTTGACGTGAAGTATTACAATTTTCGGAGAAGAATGATAGTCCTCATGATGAAATTGATATTAAGAGTTAAAAATTAATTTCGTTAGTCTACCACTTACATCTCACAAAACTTGTGAACGGAAGATACTTTATTGACTCTAGAATCATACATTTTGTTCGCCAAGCTTATTTGCAAGCAACAAGCGAAGGTTATTTGAATCCTAGGTTCCCCATTCGCATATCGTCGCACATAGATACAGTCTAATTCGCAATTGGGCATGCAAATTAATTTAGATATTTTATTTCTTGAGTGTTTATTGTTTTTTAAGTGTTGTAGCAATTTACTTCCGCCTCGTTATATGAAAGAGAACTACACACTTATACCCACTAATATACTTAGTTATATATGTTACGTATTTAGCAATGTATTTATAATTCGCGTATGGCCTCTCGTAACTTTTTTGCGAATAAACACGCTCAGTTTATGTAATTATGAAATTCGCTGAGCAAAATTAAACAGTTTCCCAGTCAAATAATCACCTTAAATTACGCTACTTAAAAATAAATACCACAAAAAAACGTACTAGGTACCTACGTTCCTCACGTAAGAAATAAATCGCCGAGCCAAAACGACACTTCTGAGCACTTACAAAATAAAGATCATATTACCTTGACATGTCCGCAATGAGCGGCGACGTGCAGCGCAGTAAGGTAGTCGACTGTGACGTCATCGATGGGCGCTCCCTCGCTCAGTAACACTTTGGCTGTCTCCACATGTTCCCCTTGGACCGACATGTGCAGCGGTGTTAGGCCGTTCTGGAACAATTATAATATTCATATTAAAAAAAGCTAATCCACAATAGTACAATTTATTACTTGTAAAGGAGGCAAAAATCTTACTTATTTCATAAAACTTGATGCCGAATTCACATTTGGAAGGGAGTCAACGCGGCAATCCGCTGGTAACGCTGTGGGGTATCACATACTGTCGTATGTAGGGTTCATGGCTCATAACATCGCATATATTACGAATGTTCGTCCATGTTGACACATTTATCAACGACAACTACATCTGCCTAGCCCTTATTGAATACCCTGGCTAATCAATCCTAGTTCTGACTAGGATTAATACGATTAAGAAAGACTAGGATTATTAATTAAGAACTAACTTCTAAATCTTGCCTGGTGTTAAGCAGTGATGTGATCTACGATGGAGTACACTTACATATCTGGTACCTATTATTTTTTTACTTCAACGTGTCCAGAACATACAGCGCAGGAACCACAGCGTACCGACACAAGTTATTTAATATTGTGTCGATATGCACTACAACTTCACTTCGTTCGCTTTTGGTTGAATCTCTGATATGGATAACGTTTCGCCATTCGCCTGATTGCCGGACTAAAGGTAGACTAACACATATAGTGTCGAGTGAGCTTCGTATGATGGTATTTCTCACCTTGGTCTTGCAGGCCCTAGGGGCATTCCTTTGCAGTAGCCGCGCGGCAACGTCGGCGTGTCCCGAGCGCGCGGCGCAGTGCAGCGGCGTCAGTCCGTCGCGGGTCACCGCCGCTATGTTCGCTCCTGAACAGATTTGTTCATGCATATGCATAATAATAACATGTAAATATATTATAGTTACTTCCATAAGATAGTGTTCGCCTATTAGTGAAGAAAATGTCTGTCGTGGTGCAAAAACTATAATTAAAGTTTATACGTAGTTAACATATCATTGAGAGAAGGCGAATCCTCTCATTTCAATGCTTGATAGCATTACGCGGGTTAAAAACTCGCTAGTGATAGTAATATGGAGAACTACCAATCAAAACGAGACTCAATTGGCTTAAATTAGTTGCTGTCTCCTCTTCGTGTAGCACTCTACCCTTATAGAAATGTACATGTAAAAAGAAACAAAAATGTTATCCACAAACCATGCTCCAACAAGAGTTCAGCCATCGGCAGTTGTCCCCACTTGCAGGCGACGTGTAGCGGGGTAATGCTGTGCTTGGCCGCCCGGCCCGCGTCGGCGCCGGCCGCCAGCAACGCCTTAGCCACGCCCACGTTCCCATAGTGCGCCGCTATGTGTAGAGGTGTGAAGCCGGACTTCGAACACGCGTCCGGGTTGTGCTCGTTCTGCGACAGATGGCGTTGATTGTTATGCAAATGAGAGATTATTATTATTTTTCTCATGTGTGTTAGCTCTTAAATTGGTAAATAAACATGAACATAAATGAAGTAGTTTTATATTATTAGGAAAGATTTTCTCAGAGCAAATTGTTGATCATCGTTATGATTGGCTAACAACCGTCAAAGCCTAATCACAGAACGTATCAAATCATATGATTACGACTTCTAATTGATTTGGTACACTTCATTTTAATACTAATTTTAATTATGAAAAGAGTATAAAGTACTAGATTAGTACCTACGTCTATTTGTTTCATATCATGAATAATACAGATCACGTTTCGCCGTTCTTTTGGTTGTCCGTTGGTAATATCACGTATTAATACATCTGTTTGCAGAAGCAGAGTGAATCTAATTTCACACTTAGGACCTGGGCACACCATTCTCGGTCTGCAGTCGGTACCTCTGACACGCTCCTTCTTTAGAAAATTATTATTGATTTTATCAGTAAACATTAAGCGTGCTATACATTCATCGAAATTTCCCTTTGCATTCGCTGAATTTGTTTCTATCACAATTCAATGTACATATATATGTAATATATGTACATTAATCCCATGCCTCATAATGTATACAATATTAATTAGCAGAACATTCGTGACCTCCACTCGCACTGATTCGTGATAATTAATGATAAACGCCTGCACCATAATTAGTCAGAAAATGTAACGAGTCGATGACGTAAAGTGATAATGTTTACGGTTGACTATTCGTTGGCAAGGAGTGATTTAACTCGAGTCTTTCGGTGACGAGGTTTTCGGAATAAATTGTAGATCTGGTGTTTAATTATTTTTTTTTACAGACACTTAGTACTAATATATCTCGCTTCCGAGACTCCAGCATCCCAATGAAAAATTTGCTGATTATCTGTAAAAGTACCAAAAGTCACTACATCATGCAGTACAGACCATTTACAGTTATTTTACCTGTGGCAGACGGAATTATATACTTTTTTTCTGTTGGTAGGTATTCTGGTTTAGGTTCTGCGTTGTTCCAAACGTTTCAGAATGGCCGCCAAGACCGGTATTTAAATAGGGTTATCCGCTTATAAGATGTTGCTAAATGCACTACAAACAAGAGTAATTATACACATTGTAATTTATAATTATATATTTTTATAGGGTAGTTCCGGATTTGAGGCCAACCGTAACCGCATGACAGTATATTCTACCAAACCAACCGACCTAATATGTACGGGGCATATTCGTAATAAAAATGGTAGATAGCAACATAGACAATTTATGTAAAAATAAATCGGCGGATAGAGCCTGGCGTGGATTTGTGCGCGTTTTCGTAAGTTTAAAAATGGCAACCCTGTGCTCAGGAGACGTAACAACTGTGAACGGTCTGTATTCATAACATACAAGTATAACTAATTTGGCAAAACATCGAGACTCTCCAGTCTCGATAACAGGATATAAGCAAGGAATAGTGCTAGCATCTAGAGGATAAGTGCTACAGCAACAAACTACGACAACGTGTTAGTAGTGTTAGTGAACGTTTGAAATTACATCCACCTCGAGGAGCAAGGACGCCGCCTTCACGTCATTCTTCTTGGCGGCGATGTGGAGCGCCGGCAGACGCACCTTGCCGCGGGTGTCGGCCTCGAGTAACTCCGCCACCACGCGGTCGTGGCCCTGCTGCATTGCTACGGCTAGGGGTGTGAAGCCGTCCTGGAATATAGGTACCAATATAGACAACATTTGTGACGTCTGACGACGCCATGTTTGGTTAATGATAATACACATGAGACGCGTCTACTTTCGTTTCTAAAGATCTGTGCTTTGCTTAGAGTTAATTTTATTGCAATTACCGGTATTGTGACCAAAGAATATTAAAGGGAAAACAATAATTTCACTTTCAAATTCATATGACGTAAAAAATCACTAGGGTATTGTGGCATTGGGTTAAATACGCTTAGTGAACTGTGGGCATTTGCTCATTAAGTGCCTACCCCGCTTTGGGATTAAATGACGTGAAGTGTATTTTTTTCTGTAGCATGTACTCTGGTTGCCAGAGTGGCAAGTCGGCCATTGCAATAGTAGTTCTCATATTTGCATCACGATCAAGATATTCTATCAATCTACGCAATAGCAGACTAGGCTTGGTTATCTTTCAGTGCAGCAAGAACATTCTTCTAAATCCCATACCTCTGTAGCCAGAGTCTGGCTGGCACCAGCCGAGAGTAACATCTTGACGCACGCTGCGTGGTTCTCCTGCGCCGCCATGTACAGCGGCGTGAAGCCGGCGGCGGACTGCGCGTCGGGCTTCGCGCCCGCGTCCAGCAGGGTCCGCGCCACCGCCTCCTGGCCCGCCAGGCATGCTATATGTAGAGCTGTGTTGCCTGGAAGTCACGGATAATGTGATTTTTACAGCGTCTGTGATCCAGTTGGTCGGATCCTTGAGTTGTAACCGCGAGGTCGCGGGTTCGAGTCCGGCTACTGGACGTGTATCAATGGGACTCTTTTTTCAGAGCCTATATACGCAACGCAACGCTTTCACGGTGAAGGTGTTGTCGTTATGAAACCCGCACAACACACGGTGTGTGAACCCTGTAATGGCGATGGGCTCAGGTTGGGTTAAATAAGCTTGGTGAACCGTGGGCATTTGCTTTAGCAAGTGCCTCTGCCGCTTTGGGATAAAAAGGCATGAAGTGTATTTATTTTTTTATTTTGGATTTTCTTCTATTATTGAATGTATAATCTGGAAAGTAACAAGTAAATATTTGTGTTGCTTTACTTATTCGTTCCAAAAGGAGCGAAGATGCAAAAAAATCAATTTAAATCGTTGCTGTAAATACTGCAGCAAAATAGATTATCCTGCGTTCTTGAAAATCAACTTGAACAAAATGTATCTAGCTGAATGGCGTAATTCCTATAGAAATGAAATCATACATTAAAATACTTTGTTTCTCTGATACTGATAAAATACTTCACGCCTTATGTTTCGCATTACAAATTACATACATTATTAGCGTTACCTTTTTTGGTAGCGGCATCGACCGAAGCCCCCCGCTTCAGTAGCTCCTGCGCAACTGCTAGGTGACCATCTTTTGCTGCCAAGTGCAGGGCGTTTAGTCCATTCTGAAATATTATCATCGTTTTGTAAATAGATTTGGACCATAAACTTGTGGATTAATAGCCTAAAGGTATGCTGGATACATTGTAAAGGCGGGTTGGCGATCGATTATATTTTTTCAGACCTTTTTCCTGGAGACAAGTGCCCTGACTACTAGTCGGATTAGGTCTTCAAATGTCGAGTCGAGCAAGAAAGTGGTCTATGAGTTTTGATGCCACCCACGTTGCCACTAAAACATCACTAACGTACAGTTTGTTATACTGCGACAAGTAAGAAATTAACCATAATATCCAATGTCATTTATGTTAGTTTCAACAATAGGGTGGTGGAGCAGATTATTGGCCGACTGTACGTATCTATACTAATATTATAAAGAGGTTTTTTTTTTAATTTTGTTGTTTCTTTAAATTGAATAGGCTCCGAAACTACCGGACAGATTTGAAAAATTCTTTCACTGTTGGAAAGCTACATTATTCCCGAGTAACATAGGCTATATATTATTCCCGAACGGGAACGAAAAAACACGAGTAACTCCGCTCGGTACAGCTATTATAACATAAATCCATTATTAAAATATTTCCTCAATAGACCGGTGCGCGGCACTATGCTTAAGTACGTGAGCTAGGTAGCCGACGCGCCGTCACGTCGACGCTCTAGAAAAAAACCACTATTGTATGGATCGAGCACAGTCATAGGCATAGGTATATACGATTTATCTGGATTATAACAAAGGTACATGTACAAGTAAATACATCTTTACGAACATAATTAGACTCAGCAATTGCGTCTTTATATATCTTTTCATTATGATTACGTACTTACTTCACAATACAGTACATTTCGAATGAGTATACGAAATGTACTGTATAAATAACTACGGTCGTTATTCATAAATGTAGGAACTATAAACAAGACTAAAGACTTCCGTTTATAACAAGTTTTTGTTTTATTTCATCTATTAAAAAAAATAATGTATAAAATAAAATAAACTTTCTCGTTCTTAATGCAGACGCAAATCAATTTTATATTCTGTATAAAGTTTCCACAGTATTTTCACACTAATTACGAACTATCATATTACAAACTTTAATTAAAAACACAATAGCTAGACTCTGTCTAGACAAAACATCAAAACAATGTCAGAAAGAAAAATAACAATTCGCAGTAATGCGTCGCCACCAGACGGATCGCGCTATACTCAGCACCTAGCTGGGGTACACGGCAGATTGTTTTACAATCCAATTAAAAGTGTCCCTAGTCCCGGTGAAGCGAGGACATACAGTATGTGTTGGGGAATAAACACCGGAAGATATAACTATGCATACGTACATAGACCCACGTCTCACTCCCAGAAGAGCAGGTAAGAGACAATACACCTGGGGCCTAAGTACACCTACGCTCTGCAGCCCTAGCAAGGGCATCAAGAACGACACGACGTAGAACAAATACGCGCTGTGATTGGCTGCTATGTCATACATCGTGCGACTTGGCTTATTTCAACCAATCGCAGTGAATGATATAGACATATGACAAGACAAGGCGTGACTGTCATGTCTTTCTTGGAGCGCTTTTCTAGAGGAGCTGGTTGTTCCATCACTTTGGCATCGTAGCGGAAAATTATGTGCATTGCTGATTTCGTTACTTTCCTTTCACTGTCGTCCGTAGTATAAAACTGTGATGCATATCGTTTTCCGCTACGATGGCAGTGCGATGCATGCAAACTACGAGAGGTTTGGGTCATGGCCCCCTGTAATGATCCTGAAACAACTTTCTTGCAATCTTATCTTGCCAGACAGATACGTCGATTTTTGGTACCACATAGCATTGTTACACGGCCTTTGTTTAATATGAAGCCGTTTTGTTTGGTAAAGGTTCACCGTTTACATTTCATTCGACCCGTGCCTACACATTTTTTTTGGGATCTCTCCTTCCGCTCGATTCTATACAGGGAGCATAATAATAACTGGATAGCAGTATGTGTACGGTCGACTAATAAGGCTCTATCAGTTTTGGTGACACATTAAAACCAGAACATTATTGTTTCATAATCATAATTATACTAATAATAAAATAATTAGAATCATCTTTTTAGAATTACATTAATATAGACGGCTCTGCTGATAAATTAAAAGCAGCCTATCTAATGGTTACCATAATTCCATGATGGCACGTTTATTTTTCATTCGTGAGACTTCCCATTTTACCTATAAGTTAAACCTAGCTGTTTTACGCTTGCAATTCGTTGAGCTCAATATTCACTTTGATTCAAAATGTATAATTTTCGCTAGTACATCGGAATACAGGGAGAATGTCAAAAGCTACATCAGCTCGAAAATGGACTTTGTCATGGGCAGGAGAATTCTCTGGCTACCTTTTCAATTGTCTGTTATTTAAGTACCTAATGTGATACATTTTAAAATCAAATTAATCCCTGACAATGGCCGATAGTTTCCAAAAGCGACCGCACAAACTACGTCACAGTCAGAAATTGTACTGTGTACCTGCTAATTCCCCAACAACTAATGGGTAATTACAGTATTGGAACTCAGCAAGCAATGCACAGTCGCTTTGAAGCAAATTGGATACTAATTACATGTCACACATATATATACGTAGATGTATAAGTACACTATGCAGCACACATGTACCTATACATCTCTGATTATTGTTCTGCACACATACACAGTACGAGAAATACTCGGTAATCACATCTCGTATATTATATATCTAGTTATGTTGATAATACACCAATACATAGTATAAAATAAAGTCGCTTTCGCTGTCTCTCCCTATGTATACTATCTTTAAAACTTTGCAACTGAACGCAATTTGCAAGAAGCGCCTCCATAAAACAAAAGACTAGAGAATTTTCAAAAACAATTTTCCGAAGTTTTTGTCGGTCCCGCCTCGCCTTAAGTATCAAAAACCAGTAATATGTAAATTTTATAAACTTCTAGCATTTATCGTGCCAATTATCAAAGAGTCACTCAATCTCTACCTTGGGGTGAGAGCAGAGAGAGCTTTTTACCCATAAAGAATAAAGGTAAAGATATTGGACAAAGAACTAGCGCTGATGTTAAAAAAGTTATTTGACGCAAGGTTTAATTTTTAAATTGCTCAGAGCTTTTTGAGAGCACGTCCGAGCCCGCTTTCAGCAGTGTTAAGCCAATATCGCTGAAGTGACAAGCGTGTTCAAAATCGTTTAAGAGTTAAAGCAAATAGGAACTGAATTATATTTCGTGCCCAAAAAAAGAAGTGGTTTTCGGCGCCCAGTCTCGCGCAATTACGTAAAATTCAATTGAACTGTCATAAAGCCTTTTTGAGTTTTGTATGGTGAGGATACACTATTAATACACAGGTCTGGCATGTCACAGCGAACGTGTGCAAACGACACACCACATTAACTACAGTGCACAGTAGGAAGTCCTGAAACAGGTAGTGGAAGTTATTTTCCTATGGACTGGACGCGTTCTATTTATGTGCTGGCAAAAAGGATGCAGTTCATAATCTGTAGAGATAATGTACAGCCCAAGGCAAGTATATATAACAAACTAGTTTCAATTGATTGTAATAGGCATGGTAAAGATTTTTCACTAACTAGGCAATTTTATTATGTGGCCTGGTAGTAGTTAAGCATCGTGATGGTATTTCTGCAATTTACTGCAATTTTTTTATTGCGCACTGCGTAATGCTCTGCAGTGTTATCGACTGCTTTTACTAAAACTATATGTGCCTACTCAGCTGTGGCATTAAATAGCATAAACAATATTGAATAGACTTATATTTTTGTAACTGTTCTATCAATCCTACGACGAGCTTAATTCAACAGGATTTATGCAACACAATTGAATTTTACAATATACATAAAGATACGAACATATTTCTTAAATATATTACGGTCTAGAAAGAAGTAGCAGTTTTTTTACAGTGTAGCTCATCAGATACGTTAGTATCTAAATAGGTACAAATGTAACGCTCGATCTTCTGACCCCCTCCGCCGGTGTGGGCTCACAGTCATTATCAAGTCGTCGCACCACCTTGGTGGTGGCCGCCACTCAAAGAGTGGACATGTCAACAGTGGACTTCAGTGTTCAGTGGGCTAGTATGATGATGATGCTAGTGATGGTGAAGTATACTCACAGCATTGCTAGTGTTGATGTCCTTGACAGCTCCCGAGCTGATCAAGTCCAGCACGGTCTCTAGCTGGCCCGCGCGCGCCGCCCGAAGGAACGCTGTGTTCGGATCTATCTGTAAATTCAATAAGAAACACAGTAAATACCTCATCAATCTGAAACCTATAAACATTTTAAGGTTTTTCACTCTTAAGGCCTCGTAGAATGATGCATATTCAGGATATAAACATTCAGGAACTGAAAGCAAATTCTCCAGCTTTATGTAGGTACTATGTAAAGTTGTATACCACTCTTTTTTAACTATTTAACATTTATTGTTCATTGTAAACCACTAGAAACCGAACTAAACGTCCACTACGTGCCCAAATATTATATTTGGTGACGTCATGGTTGGCGCCCAGATTTCTTATAACAATAATTTGCAGTCCATTGCTGGCACTGAGACGCGTCAGATTATAGGTTACCAATAAACCAGAAGTCGCTACGAAAATTATAAATGTTGAATATAAGTTTCTTGGTTATCCTCGTGTTAGCATACATTGACTACATATCCCATCATGATGAAACTTTGTACACTTATTTTTGGAGCTAGGTATGAGGCATTCTAAACTCATTTTCCTCAATGACGCAGTTTCCGAGTCGATTCTCAATCAAAATACTGATGAGGAATATGAACGTTGAGGTCAATCAGAATATTGATTGAAGTTGTTGCAAAAAGTTTCGGTCAGAGAGGGTTTGATTGATGATCAGAGGATACCGTAGCGTCATCTTTGGTAAAAATAGCAAAATAAATGATAAAAAACGCCTTATTGGAATGGAATACACGGCGATTAACAGCGCAGGGTACAGCTAGTGGGCAGTGCCAGTGAGAACCCATTGTGAAATAATTGTACTTAACAGACTTGTGACCTAGGTCACATCAAGTATTAGCAATTATACAGGAAATTAGGTCACTAGTTACTGAATAATTTTAAAGAAAATGGAACCGACTACATATTTCACCTCCATTTATCGGTTCGTTCATCCTCAAACCATAACTTCCTTATAATTTGAATAACATTGAAATATTTTCCTTCTAACAACAAAAAAAAACATCAAAATCGATTCATAAACGACGGTCGAATTGAGGAAGACTCCATCTTTGTAGCACCTTAAAATTTAATGTTTTAACTTAATGTTTCTGATTTTTACTTCCAGTGCGACAATGATACTTGTACACGCTCAGAACAATTAGTACGTAGTAGGAGCACACTACAATGTTTTAGTAGATTTAAGCCTAACGTACGACAAGAGATAACGGTGCCACCCTAGGAAGAGAAACAGGTAGACATCAGGAAGAGTGGAGAAAGGGAAGAAAGCCTTTGCCCTGCAGTAGGATCCATTAGGCTAGTAATAATAATAAAGCCCGCTACATTGTTTTTTTGTAATTACGTGTTCAGTTTTTCTGGTGATCGAATCAAAAGCACGAGCAATACTTCAATGTAAGTTGCTTCACTGTTGGTCGAACAACTAATTTCGTATTGCTAAGTTATTTTGGCTGTGTGTAAATACATAAAAATAGGCCTTAGCAAAGTACATGGTACAAGTAAGTCCATAGATAGCAAAATAGTCTCTATTTATATCAGAATATAATGAAAACTGGTGCAGACAATAAGTGACTTTAGTTCTTCTTTGCTTTAGATGTTGTTATAAGAATACGTCTTGTAATCATTCATTCATTGCTTCAATATGTACAATTTTTTTTTAGAAACGTAATAAGAACATTAGTATAAATAACCTCGGGGCAAAAACGTGTCCGATTCGCATTGCACTGCTTCATTACAACTACATAGTTACTTGAATAACTAAGACATTTAAGTGGACTGTTGTAAGTAGAAACTGGCCAGTAACAGATCGTGTGTTTTTTTAGCGTCACATTAAAAGAAAAAGAAACGTTACTTTTATCACCAAATTACCTCTACGAAGTAAAAAATGTAATTCCACCGCTGCCTGTGGTGGTTGTTCTCAAGGCAGCGGTATTATGTACAGTCAGAGACTACTGGATTCATGTAACAGTTGAGGTTGCTCTCTTTATGAGCCCTGCTATCCTACTAATATTATAAATGCGAAAGTTTTCATTGATATTTGAACGTTGGTTACAAAAATCGTAAATAAATACACTTCACGCCTTTGATCCCAAAGCGGGGTAGGCAGAGGCATTTGCTAAGCAAATGCCCAGTTTTCACCAAGCTCACGTTGGTTACACTTTCACGCAAATACTATTAAACTGCTTTCATTGCAGTAAGCAATACATACTTGCACAAATAATAGTCTCCAAGTTTTAGGAGGCTCTAGGGGTATATCAGAACGAAGAGACTGATCCTTCCGCAGCTCTGAGGGTTTCAGGGCGGAAGGTCAGTGGAAACCGCTCACAATGGGCGAGAATAAAGAAAAAAAATAACAACACAAAGCATGGCATAATGTCTCCGTAGGCCACATCATCGCTGCTCAGCACCAGACAAGATGAGTGGTCAAACGTCTCGCTTGTACGAAATAAAAAAATGACTATTCTTATTATATGAGCTGTACTTCCACAGTGCTTTCTTACGGGCATGAACACAACGTATTTTTATTACAAAGCGCAAAAGTTGAGGACAACAATAGTCTCACCGCACGGTGGGCTGAAAATCGGCCTCTATAGACTCAGATTTTGATTTTGGATTTTGATTTTCAAGTGTATTTTTTTGCAGATATTGCTTCTTTTAAAATCACAAATAATTCGTACTATAACCACCTCTCAGGATATTACGGTTAATTACGCCGTTTCGAAGATAAATGGATTTTTCACGCTAGCTCCACACAATTCTTTCATAAAAAAAATATTATTCAGTAATTTTTGCTCAGAATTTACTCGGATATCGTTTTTATGCATTACTATGCTTAAAAGAAGCAATATCTGCAAAAAAACAATTACACTTAAAAATCAAAATCCCTAAGTCTATGGAGGCCGATTTTCAGCCCACCGTGCACCCGGGGCGGTTCAGAGATGAAGATTCCGCGACTGTACATAAAAGCGCGGGAAAGCTTCTTGTTACAGATGCCGTGCGCTCCGGCTAGATTCTGAACCAGATAAAAGCAAAGTTCAACAGATTTCTTTGATAACCACTAAGTACATAACAAGATTGCGATGTATACGTATACGTTGCCTATCTCTTGAATTCTTTTTGCAATTTCTTTGAAATACAATGTTTTCTACTGACTGTCAGGTGAACGAGAGGAGTTTAATGTGAATGGAAAGTTGAGGAGGTATTTTCCTAGCTCAAAGAATACATTACTAATGTCTTGATACTGTTTATTTCAGTTTGAACAAAAAACATAATTGTAGGGTCGCTCCATCCATATATCCTACTCATTATAATAAATGTGAAAGTTTGTGATATGCGAGTCCGGAAAAACTAATTGGTGGTTTTTTACTAAACTACGCGGATAAATAAACCTGGATTTGTCTGTTACGATTTCACGCGAAAACTAATTAACACATCATCATGAAACTTTATATACATATTCTAGGAGGTATTTGAAGTAACATGGGCTATATTTATCCTGAGATATATCACACACACCTCGTTTTTCGTACGTCACCTCGTTTATTCCGTAGAGGAATAAACGAGGTGACGTACGGGGCACAGTGTGTGCGAATACCTTTTTTATCACTATGAACAAGCGTTTGACCACCATTCTGCCTGATGTTCAGCAGCGATGTGGTCTACGATGGAGCACACTTGTTCATTAGGTACACCTACTTACATATACGAGTATAAGTCCTAATTTAGGGTTGATACATATCGCACAGTAAGAACAAAAGTGACACAAAACAAAATGTGTAATTTTATGAAATTTAACCTTAACATAAAAGATACAAAACTTAAATTACAAAATCGGCATGTTTCGTATTGGGTCCTGTCGACGTATAATCATGGATTGTGTGATTATCGCACCAATGCATAATCGTTACAAACGGTTAAGTGCGAAAGTTAGTTTTTTTCTATAATGTATTTATCTATTCCGGTGCTACGCGGCCGATAATACGCGATGTATCTACCATCAGATGTGTATCGATTATTCACTGACGCCCAACCAAAATTATTGGTTCTGAAAGGTGGAAATGCACAGATGTGCCCTCTGTCAAGTACGATAGAGGTAAGGTAGGATTTCTCGAAACACAACCCCTAGGTGGTTAAAAGTTTTACGGCATGGAGAAACATATTATATAAATGTTACATTCACGGCGATCCACCCACTAGTTAAGTAATGCACGATACATAATTGTGAGACATAAAGATTTTATTAACTAACTAACGCTAAAGCTTTTATATGTAACTCGAATCTATTGAATTACACAAAACATACCAAGTTATTTGAAAGTAGGTCTCACGAGGACAAGACGGAAAGAACTAAACATTTGCCTACTACGTGTACCTATAGTTTAAGGATTCCAGATTGTTCCTCTCTATCACTATTAATTCTTCTCAACTTGTGTAGAAAAGCATCCGTTATAGCTGAAAGCAATTTCAAGAAACGTTAACCAGGGAAGCCATTTCCCAGTTCAATTATCCAACTAGGTATCAAAGTTAAATTGCTTGTAAATTGATTTCACACTGTAAATATATATAACGTATCCCGCCACACTGGCTGGACTCTGTATCAATCTGTCCGGTCTACAGCTCCGGGAGCGATGACGCTAAACACAATTTCGTCATAATATCAGAGCATACCGCCCGAGGGATGGCAAATTTTCCGCATCTAAAAATTGTGTAGAGTTTTTTAGAGAATTATGTTATCTATTTGCGAAAAAAAAATCGACACGCTTTTTTTACTAGCATGTCGATTTTTGTACCTATATAAAAATGGCACGGTACAGTATTAATTGAAATATTATTCCATCAAAGTAAAGGTTGGTGAAGCGCAAACTGTTTCACAGTACGGATGCTGAAATTTCACAGAACTCGTCGGGAATTCTGTTTCATAAGGAACTTTGAAAATTCCTTCTCTGTGGGAATAAATATAAATTCCGTTTCGCCGTATTTTGCAATTGCTCAAGAAATAAATGTAGGTAAGGTAGGTACGGATGCAACAGTAGTTGATAGAACAAAAGTTCTCTTAAAAACAATCGAACAACTCAAATATTGGAATTGAGATATTTGTCGCACAGTAGATTAACACAGTTGGACACCCACCACAAGGGTTATAGAGTAGACCCGTCGCTCGAGCGGCAGGATGCGCGCGCCGCACCACACGGCCATCGCGGCACTGCGCCCGCGCCGCCGGGCACGCGCCGCACCTCTCTGGGTCAGCGGCTCAGCGGCGCAGCCCTCGGGGGGAACACGAGAGGCTCCTGCGCCTCCGGGACTAGCCTCTATTAGGCCGAATTGGGTTACGTTACAGATCCGCCGTACATAGTGCAGTTGCTCAGTCGACAAAGCAACCTACATTTTACTCATGTATATTAGAAAGGCCTATGCCTAGCAGTGGACGTCAGACATGTTCATGTGTTACTTTCGACAATGATAAAACCACTAACGAGGATGGACAATATAGTTCCTATTTTATCCTGACTACTGCGAGGATTATTCTGTACAGGGCCGATCCCCATTCGACGAAAATAGCAATTTTTTCAGCAAACAACAGAATTTCATTTATTAGAGTCAATTAATGAGCAAATGAACATTAATTGATTTTTCGAATTCGTGGTGATAATGCGGATTTACTATGCTTAATACCAAAATTAATTAAGTTACTAATTGTTGGAAGCGCTACAATTATGCGTGTTCAATCAGTTTCAACATCGAACATGTTCAGAGTAGTAATTAGTGTATTATCATATTTTATTTAAGTCTATAATAAAAGGGCTTATAAGTGCATACTGTTGTGTATATTGACGAATATTAAAAGTCTGTGGTAATTAAAATAATTTTGGCAGAAAAATCTCTGTTTCATTAAATTTGTAGCTAGGTAGGTAATATCAGTTTGCAGCATCCCATTTAACGGAAATAATGTATAATTCCTGAAAGCATTATTCAGAGTCAGTAATTAAAAGTTTTTTTTATACGGCATACAAAATATCTCTTTCATAATAATCGTAGATAGGTTACATCAGCTTGCAGCATCCCATTGTTGCAGTGTTTTCTGTTTATAATGAAAATCCAAAATGGCGAGACCTAGTTACCAGCGCTGCATCATCACGTCGGCCGTAGAGTGGTCGCATACCACCAACGCAGTTCACAAAGGTGCAAGGACGGTGCAGCGATTAATAGCATCCTGATTGAATGTTGCTGATAAGACTAACTAGCGGTTGGACATAGGTACAGGAAGGTATTTTATGTAGGTACTATGATATCGATTGAAGTCACGGACTTTTACGTGGTAAAACTTGCTCTTACTCGGACTTCAGCTGACAGATTGGGAAATAAACTTCATGAAACTGAATCGTGAAATGAATGAACCACCTTTTCCTACAGTAGGTACAGTAATTCATCGTGAAAACATAATCTGACAACATTAGGTACCTTTACTTTAACTAACCCTAGATGTCAAACATTATTACCGGGGTACCCATAGAAATTTCGGGTTTATCCTTAAATTAAAATCCTTTGTTCTAATTCAGGTTATAATGTATCTCCCTATAGAATTTGGTCGAAAATCCGTTTAGGTTTTTTTGGAAAGATTTTATTTCACATTTCACTTACATTTCGCGTGTCACAAACTTTCGCATGTGTAATATTGAATAGGATTCATACACTACATAAGCTATAAACACCTATTATGTTATCAGATCTAGAACTGGTACCTACCATAAGCTTTTTCTGTTATGTAATCTATTTATATTGGCAACTTTAATTCGTCTTATTTGATTTCCAACCTTGAACATCAAATAGGCAAGTGACTATTGTGTATATCTACTAGTCCAGCATAAGTTTATACTTACTTGCGTAGTAAACGCTAGTCTCTAAGATCAGGCCTCCTGATAAGTTAGCTCGATTGGTTTCAGATAAAAAAAATGTGTTCTTTCAATAAAATAGGTAGCAGTTCATTCGCCTCTTTGGTTGAAGAATTACTATTACGGTAGCCGTGTTGTGTCCCCGCGGGCGATGAAATCAGAGTCTCGCGGCAGCAGCCGCCTCAAGGCTGCAGCGGACTGGAGGGATAGTACAACTAGAATAATTTGGACTTTAAAAGACTTAAGTACTTGCCAACATAATATACTAAGATAAACGTCCAAAGAATACGACTAAACTAACCAGTTATTAACATATCATGAAAATTCAACAGTCTCCGTTATAAAACACTATTAAAGTTATACCCAGTATATGTTGAAAGTGAAGTTTAAAACTTCCTTTCTGTCCCTCTTCAGGTGTTCCTTGAGTCTAGAATTTTCGACGTGTGACGAGACAGATTACAATTGAGAAATATAGCCAAGTTGATTCAAGTATGAATACAAGGTCGTGTGACGGCGAATAGGATAATACCACCCCAGCCCAACATTTCCCGTCGTGAGAGTCGTAAAACGCGACCGAGGGAGCAATCCAGAGGAGGGCAGCAGTGCTCTCTGCGAGTTAACCACAACACCACTGCGATCGCCAATCCGCCTGCCAAGCGTGGCGATTATGAACGTTATGTGGCTGATGATGAGAAACAGTTCTCCCTTCTTAATTCTAGGTATATCCCTTTCCATAACACACTGAGCGCACTTCTTTATAACAGGGAATCTAATGACTCACATATAACAAATAGAGATAACGCAGAACCGGGAACTAAGGAGCACATAATGATATATTCAATCTTGACCGCAATTTTCAATCGCGATTCTACCAACCGCCCAGATAACATTAGTGTAAATTGAGCCGTAGTTATATAGTTTACCTCTGTGACACATGTTTTTTCTGTAGGCGGTGATTTATACGGCATTACGAAAAGGACAATTCCCCTTCAAATTGTTACGTGCGTTATGCTTCCTGGAGAGGAAAGGCCGGATGTAGCTAACAGCGGCGAGCGAGTTATTCCAATCTCAAAAACACGTATACAATTTTTTTTTCGCTTTCAATTATTGCTCTCGAACGTACCACGAAATGGATTTGTAAGCTCCCACAAAGCCTCGATGGCGGTATCGATTTTTGCACCGCATTATTGAGAAAAACAAAAACAGCAACAGCAAACTCTTACATCCCGGAAGTAAACCAGACAATTTTAAAAACTTTCTTTAGAATATTATATTGTACGGTACTTTGCCTTATTAAACACACAGCAGAAAGCAACACAAGATATAATATGCGAGAAATGTATCTAATTGGTAAAGTTCACAGTAAATCCTCTTGTTCTTTAGACGCTTTCCTCGGAAACGGTAGGTAACTAAGTGTACAGTTATTAAATATATTCCTTTATTAAACTACTGGAGAGCTGTGTGTTAATTAATTTGAGGCTTTTCACAGCGATGTAGAGATATGCACGGCTTATCATGAGACAAACGGTGAAAAGCTTAGGTACATAAGAAAAAGGTGTACAAAAAATCTTTAAAAGAACTTTATATTCAATTTTAACTTATTTACTTATTTTGTATTCAAAGTTTCCTAGAACACGCAAGTAAAAAAGACAACAAATTCAGTCTTATTTTCCAATAAACAATACAGCTTTCAGATATCACTCTTACTTACTCCTCGTCCCCCAGTGACAAGGACATTTTACTCAATCAGACATAATAAAATATATCAAAGAGAATCACCGACCAACAATGTTGACACCATTACCGTATCAAACAATCTACACGACAACAAACAAAAGCAAAAAGCTTTTGCAACACTATGTGGCTACGCACCGACCAATCCCACGTCGCATACTATAAACTGACCCATCCCGGCTTGAAAAAGTAGCTTCCATAAAATTTCAGAAAAATATCCACTGTATATCTCAAGTAATCCTGGCGTCAATCAGTAGCACATTGTATCACTAACGTGGGAGCCGCGCTTCAGAAGCTTTAACGAAAGGAACGAGGGTTCAGCATTTATGGACTACTTGTATACGACGAAATGGTCAAGCCTGTATGTGACATAATTGTGCCATGTTATTTCTGAGGACAGGACACGTCGATGGCACTGACAGTCGCTGTTAAATGGAAAACAGAGTATCGCTATTACAAGGTTACGTAATAAAAAAATAATGGAACACACTCACTAATGGTGTTTCCTAGGGGTTTAAAAATAAATTTGTGACGTCATCGACTGAAACTCTGAAATATGGGGGATGAAAGTGGAAAGTTTAAAAGCGTGAAGGAGACAAAGCGCGGGCAACGACGATCAAAGACTTTTACAGACTGTTGAACCGTATACTTTTCGTAATACAAATATTTCTGCACCCAATGAACGACGAATGTAAGGAATTTCTTCGCATCAGCGAAGAGCCTAATTTACTTGATGATTTATATATTTATTGAGACTTGAGAAAAAATATTGATGTGAATTCTATTTGAACTTCGTTTTTGTGAATCACATTAGTTAAAATAATAAAAGATAATTGATTAAAAACAATCGCAGATAACATGAGTCTTGACCAAGTCACGGTCCGCCAGCACCGTCTCCCTTGAGTAGGCTGCCTCAGGTTACCTCTGATACTCCCGAGGATATCGGTGACACGGCAAAGATCCGGTAACCATGCAGAGTTTGTAGCAATCCTACTAGAATATTCGTTAAATTGATAGAGAAAATTTGCACTCAGGAGAAACAAACAACGCTCGTTACGTAAAAGTTAAGTATACATATGTGGAATTTTATCAGTACAAATTTTCCAGACTTTCTCATTGCAAAATGCTGCATGAATTTTACGGATCGAAATGAATTCGAAATAAATACTTCGACAAGTTATACACACGTTTACGTAGGCATACCGATCGTTAGTCGATATGCATTCACATAGTTCGAAAGTCAGATACAAACAGAATGCTCACCGACGCCTGCATAATAATAATGAGCAAATAACGTTCACAGCAAACGCATATTTGCCGTCAACTATTCCTTAGGCGCTTTCCAAGAATAAAGCATACGTAAAAAAACATGCAACAAGATACAGAAAAACCTACATTATGCTCGTACCTAAAGATATATTATGTAATTAATATTATTAAAGAGGATTTACTTTTTGTATA
>SJJU01005198.1:0-12956 GCA_012932125.1 Conopomorpha cramerella
CAATTTTAATATATGGGAGCTATGAGCTTAACTTGTGTTTTCCACTCCGTTCTCTCCGGCGGAAATATTAGAAACATCTCGAACGCTTGCCTCAACCCGCGCGCTTCATTTAAGCGTAAAATTAGAACTCCACCGAATTTAAAATGTTGCAGATGGCGGCACAAGAATATGGTTGGTGCATATCGACTATGAACTGGAAGTACGGCCTATCAGATAGTACTTTTTGTTTTAAAAATTGCGTGTACTTTTTAAATCACATCGGAGCTTTAGTCAGTTCAAAGTCGATATGTGTAATACGAAAACGAAATAGAACAAATTGTGCAAGTAATGTGGGATTTGATCTTAAGGCTCTCAGTTAACTGGTAGTAGTATAGGTGGGGAATAAAAGGGGTGAAATTTATTCCACCCAATATTATTCTATACAAATATAATTATAAAGGGGAAATATTTGTTTGTATCGATTAGGCTCCGAAACTACCTTAATAATCCTTCATCTTTGTGAAGCTACAGCGAATATCACCACATGGTGCATAGTATTATATAAATGTAATTACAAAAATGCAAATCTCCATTCGTCACGGCCCTGACATACCCCTTTCGCTTCATCTACATTCATCCCTCCTTCCATACATGACCTCCGGTTTCGAGTACTTTTCCGCCTGGACATCACCTTCTGGGGCGGCCTCTACACACCCGGCCCCTTACATCACCCATATAAATCTCAATCGTTAATCGACTTTCATCCACCCTCTCCATATGCTATATGACAAATTGAGGTCTATAGTCTCTGCCTACCCCTCTGGGAGACAGGCCTGAAGTGTATATTATTAAATATTTCCGTTAAATGTTTACGAAATAATTATCTATTTATACAAGCACATTATCAACAATATAAACACTTAGTAATACAATATAATATTAATTTAACTAAATTGCCCCTGCCTACCCCGCTATGGGATTAAAAAAGACGTGAAGTGTATTTTTTTTAAATTAAATTCTAGTGTAAAAGATACGCACAATTTTGTATAACACTAGTTGTATCTTTCTTAGGCAATGAATGACTATCTAATTAAAATCACTTTACGTACATTAATTACTATTCTACATGGCAAAAACACACGCAAAAAAACCAAAATGTTCAAGGTATTAAAAACGGAAGTGGTAGCAAGTATCAACTCGTTATTTCTTAATATTTTTTGTTCATAAATACAATGTTAGCCGTGTGGTGACGGCGAATAGAATACATGTGTCACCACCCCAGCCCAACTTTTCCCGTCATGGGGGTCGTAAGAGGCGATCGAGGGAACTCTCCAGAGAACGGGCAGCAGCGCTCTCTGTGAGTTAAACCACAACACCACTGCGATCGCCAACCCGCCTGCTAAGCGCGGCGATTTCTGGCATTTCACCCCAATTGCCGGATCTCAATGGGGGAGGCCCTGGTCCAGCAGTGGACGTTATGTGGCTGATGATGAAATACAATCTATGGCTGTAATTAGCTACGACATAGAAGTATTCTTTCCCGTGCCGTAGCTAACTACGAAAGCCAGCTACGAAACGGGACTAATGGAAATATTTTCGCATGTCATGTACTTATACTCTCGCTAAAGACATTGCCATCTCACAGCACAATCTTGATTGAACAACCTGAAACTTGGAAACATTTAAAAGCTTTTGAGTGGAAACTGTAGCAGCTCTGCGATTTTTGACATCGCTTGATATGAACTAAATAGAACTTTTTGTTAGGATATTCTATGTAGGAGATATTTGTTTTGATAAACATGGTTTTGCTTTGATTTAGAACTCGTAGCACTGAGTTTCTTTGTTCCATTTTATTCGGACGATTGTGTTCAGGAAATGAATACTGCAATATTTATATTTCCATTTCGTGTTAGCGATGTTTACATGATGCTGCAATCGTGTTTTATATATTTACAAGGAAACGTGTACATAGTGCGTTGATTGCCATATCTTACTTCTTACTAATATTATAAATGGGAAAGTGAGTTTGTTTGTTCCGCTTTCACGCCGTAACTACTGAACCGATTGCTTTGAAATTTTGCAGACGTATAGTTAGAAGTACGATTTAAATAATAGAGTTAATAGGGAAAAGGGAATACTTTTTATCCCAGAAAAAAAATATGTTCCCGAGGGAAAATAAAAATATTCTTTATACCGCAATATAACCGAAGTCCACGCGGGCGAAGCCGCGGGCGGAAAGCTAGTATTATATACAGTAACTAGCTAACATACATTATTATCAGTGTTTACATATCTACATACATACATTTCCCGCCTTTTAATCCCAAAGCGGGGCAGAGGCACTTGCAAAGCAAATGCCCACGGTTCACCAAGCGTATTTAACCCAGCGAGACATGAGCCCATCGCCGCGTTATAGGGTTCACACACCTTGTGGTGTGCGGGTTTCGTCACGATGTTCACCTTCACCGTACGAGCGTTGCGTTAAGTACAATATATTATGTCCTGGTGAACGGTCTAGTCCCATTGGTCCAGTATACGGACTGTAATCTGCGACCTTTATTGTTTTTTTATTATTGATTGCAAGTCTAGTATCCGACTAACTGGACCACAGACGCCCTAACAGTGTTTCTCTGCTATTATACCCATGCTTATAATAAATATAAACCT
The DNA here is from genome assembly GCA_012932125.1 of Conopomorpha cramerella. Lineage (NCBI taxonomy): Eukaryota > Metazoa > Arthropoda > Insecta > Lepidoptera > Gracillariidae > Conopomorpha > Conopomorpha cramerella. The sequence continues at coordinate 2,647 of SJJU01005198.1, forward strand.
TTCTCAGGCAGGAATCACTCTATCTATTAAAGAAAACCGCTTCAAAATCCGTTGCGTAGTTTCAAAAATCTAAGCATATACAGACAACGGGAGGCGACTATGTTTTATACTATGTAATCTATATAAATAAAAATGAATCGCCGTTCGTTAGTCTGGCTGAAACTAGAGAACGACTGGACGGATTTGGCTATTTTTGGTCTTGAATTATTCGCGGAAGTCCAGGGAAGGTTTAAAATGTGTATTTCATCCAATACACGGGCTACAAAGGCGACTTCCTATAACAAAACAAATGTTTGCCGGGACGACTAGTGAAGAATAATTTGTGTCATTTATTTAAAACGCAGCGAATAAAAAGTGAACGTGAGCGAAATTCAACAATCAGAATTGCTTACAATAATCACAATTAGCTCGCCAGAAAAAGCAAACTTTGCACGCTTCACAACAAACAGTTTCTTGGGTGTGTTTTGTCTACATTGTTAATTGCCTCGGTGCAGTTTTAATATTTCACGAGCGAACCCCGTTTTGTCGGTAGCGGCGAGGTACCGGCTTGAGTTATTGCAGCCGTGCGAGGAATGGCTAACCGCCCGCGTCCGTCCACCTCCGTCGACCCCGCCGCCGACGAGAGCCGCCCGCCCATGCGTAACACACCCACAGGAAAATGACCACTACAATAATAGAGGCATCATTTCAAATTGTAATTTCTGAAAACTGTGCCTTTATTACCAACACAAAAGTTATACTAAGTTAATTAAAATCTTACCTGTATTTCCTGTTTCGTATTGAGTTGAGTACCATTTATGCTAATTCGGGTTATAGGTAAACTTAAATTAAGTACTTTCAATACAATGTTCAAAACAATACGTCAGGTGAAACTAGTCTTTTTGTCCCTCAAAAACAATGTACTCTTCGATTCAGTTGTACACGAAATTGCCTGTGATCTGGAATTTTTGCTCTCGATTGTGATGTGAAAATGTGACTGAATTCGGTATAAAAGATGTAGATCCAATTGTTTCTTAACAAAGTGCAATATTGAAGTACAAGATTCCAGTTCCTACAATACTGATATTATGTTGTAGTTCATTAGAAACGAAAGCCTATGTCATTCTTGAAATTCTAAACTCGTTGTTATGGTCCATCTACGCCGTAGCTCGTAGCGCAGCGTAGTCCGTAGCAAAATGTTGTGTAGCAGCCTAACATAAATACATACTTTGAATTCTCAGTGTGGTTGCGATGCAACGAGAAGGTACGAATTGTTCTTGGAGTTTTTATTATTGTTCAGCGCAAGAATCCGAAAGTACTGCTCGTGTAAAGTATTTTGCATATTACGTTGTTCCTTGAGCGGTACAGTTTGTTGAAGCTTGTTTGTTTTATTAAAGAACGTATCTCGAGAGATAACTTTGCATATTGCGTTTTAGTTTTATACTATATTATGGTTTTGTGAAATTGACGGGATCCTACATACTTAAATCGTAGTTCGCTGGACTCATGTATGAGATAGGTTCGAGATATTTGTCAAATTTGCTCCCCACAATAAAGCCTCTTTTTGAACTCAGGTAGCTTTTATCGTTATGCAAATACTATTTCAATATACTGATATGCAGTTAAGTAAAATGTAATAACTTATGGAAAATGTTATTTTTGTGTTTGTTATTACTATACTGCGTGTAAAAGGACCCCGAGCAATGGTTTTAGAAACGTTGTTGGGCTCGTCAATTACAAATCAATATAAAATAATTTTGTCTCCGGAGATGGATTTTTTGTGTGTTGACGGCGAAAAAAATACATGTGTCACCACCCCAGCCCAATTTCCGTCATGGGGATCGTAAGAGGCGACCGAGGTAATTCCAGAGGATGGGCAGCAGCGTTCTCTGTGAGTTAAACCACAACACCAGTGCGATCGCCAACCCGCCTGCCAAGCGTGGCGATTATTGGCATTTTCCCCCAAATTATCATGGAAATCATTGGTGGAGACCCTCCACGTGGATGTCATGTGGCTTTTTGTATGGGGATGTATTTTTTTTATATTTTTTCGTTTCCCCGCAATATCGCTATAGTAAAAGTTGTTCATATTGACGAGCCCAACAACGTTTCTGAGACCGCTGCTCGGGGTCCTGTGACACTCCGTATACGCTTACTGAATTGTGTCAGATTATCAAGTGCTTCTTTATAGAGGTATTCAAATATAAAGAGGTATCAACGATTCATACCGGCCAAAGAAACTAAATAACAATATAGTTGAGAATGAACATTAAACTACGTCCGGGCACGTCCGATGTCCTCGGCGTCGGCGCGGCGAATGATGAGTGCCGACAACGCCAGCTCGCGCTGGAATATTGGAAACACCGTCTGAATTATAAATAGCAAGTGTCCGTTGAAAGTTTTACGTCTACACGAATCTGCAACCTTCCTATATCTCTACATCTTTGAGGATATTTATTTAATACTTTATTGCACCTAAAGTATAGTGGGTTGTCTTAATACTAAATATTACTAAGTATTATCTACCAGTCAACGTCACAACATGGGAATATACATTAATAACTTATGTAGGTAGGTACATCAGAATACACTCAATAATAGAAATAACAATTATATATAATCACATACGTTCGTATGCACATAACGTATATATAAACATCAATATATAAATACACACATATGTATGTAATATAGATACCTATTGCAGAAAAAATACTATTAATGTACCTTTGTTGGAACACGATTATTGATAACGGTCTCTGGTAAAAATCGTTTACTTTTCAATTCGATTAATTTATTTTGCGCGAAATAGAGGTACATGTTGTGTTTACAATCCTCATCTGAATCATAGTTGTATGCTATTATTAAAATAATAATATAGCATAAACTATTTTAGTTTTACTTATTGATTAAGTTGTCAATCTGGTTCTTGTACCTAAAATAAAATCGGTCCGTATGATTACTAGAAGTTCCCACATCTAAAAGAAACTAAAAATGGAAATAAATATATTTTTTTCATTTTAGAAAATGTTCTACTAAAACAAGGTCAGTGGTCCAGTGCTCGGGTACTTGACTTGCAATCGAGAGGTTGTGGGTACGGGACGTGTGTTAATGGGTTTCTTATTTAGAGGTGAAACCCGCGTACCAAAAGAGGCCCGTACCAAAAGAGACCCCCTATCACGTTGGGTAAAATTAACTTGCTGAACCGTGGCCATTTGCTTTGTATGTAGGTGTTTCTATCTATAACCGCTTCGGAAATAAAAAATGCATACGATACAGTTATTTTACTTCTAAAACTTTAATTAAAATACAACAAATAAACAAAAACGATGCCTAATTCGATTTTTGTAAAGGCTTTGTAGAAGTCCACAGTGTTTGATATGCCACTTTTTTCTAGTCCCACAATCAGAGCACTATTTTTTTTTTTCAAAACTATGTCTGTCATTTTTATTGAACAAATTTTATTGAGAGGTAAAGGTAGGCAATAAAATAACGTCGAATACCACTTTCCTTTTTTTATTAACTGTGAAATAAATGCTGAAATGCAATAGAAGCGATGTTCTAGTTTATTTCATATACAACAACATTTGACTATGGCGACAATGTGGGCAAATGAAAATAAATTTCAATCCCCATACAAAAAAATATCTCCCGAGGCAAAAAAAAATCTATTTTGTATGAAGATGAAACATGTTTTTTTCGTTTCCCTACATTGTCGCCATAGTAAAAGTTATTCACTTAGACGAGCCCAACAACGTTTCTAAGACCATTTCGCGTCGCGTATGAAAGGTATTTTTTAGGTTTTTATGTTAAGGGGTTATTTTAGTGCTAATGCATATCCTGCGATATCTGTTATTCATTCAAACACGAGCCTTGGTTTCCGTTGCCTAGCAACCTTCTCATTTCATTAAACAACACATAGATGTACCCCGCCTGTGTTACTCCTATGTATTCTTCCGATGTAAAAAGCTGTAAATTTTCCTTGAAATCTGTTCAGTAGTTTTTGCGTGAAGAAAAAAAACAAGAAGTGTAACAAACATCCATACATCCGTCCAAAATTCGGCGTTTAGAATATTACTAGCATGGGCAATTTATATTAAATATATATTACTATCTGACCCGGCAAACGTTGTTTTGCCAATATAAACTATTAGCAGTGTTTCTCAACTATTAGATGCGTGTATTATACATATAAACCTTCCACAAGAATCATTCTATTATTAAAAAAAATCCCACCAAAATCCGTTGCGCAATTTTATAGATCTAAGCATACACAGGAACAGACAGCGGGAGGCGACTTAGTTTTATACTATGTATATGTTATAGTTTACATATCACATACAATATAGCTTCAGTGAGGTTACTCGGAATCATTACGCACAGTGCTCGTGTCTGAGGCACTTTGGCAACGTGCCAAATGCAGAAAAAGGAACAGAAGTTGCGAGAAAATATTCCTTTAGTACTTACGTAGAAAATATTTTTGTTTGTCAATAGCAACGAACTTTCTAAGACGTGTACCCAAGGAAAGGTCGTCGACGTACTGGCATCGCTTAATACATCCATATATATTTTTACGTCCTCTAATCCCAAAGGGAGAGAAAAAAGGATGAGTAGAAAGCCAAATTTCCTTTGTTAATGTCACAGAAGGGAGAGAGTTGTCAAGAAGGACAGAGACGGAGAAGCAATGATTGGTGTAGGCGCAAGTAGGCACGCACGTCCCCAGAGAATGTCTATAATGTGCATGTCGAGAGACAAAAGGGCCTTGGCCTTTGTTACAAGTATATTTACTCCACGTGGTGGACCACACTCCAGTGGCGGAAACATGTTCACGCATCTTTTTAAGTGACTTGAATAAAAGGAGGTTTCTGAGTTCGACCGTAATTATGATTTTTCATATTTATTCGCGAATAACTTACTTCGCTTATGGACCGACTAGTGGACGACCCGCGATTAATTAATCCCGCAGTTTCGTAATTAATAATTTCTAGAAAAAAATATTACCACCAAGTTTTAGATCACTCCAAAATTAAAGTATTTTTCATATAAACTTCTACCCCCCTACACTTTACCCTCATAGATAATTAATTTTGAAATTCGGAGTAACTTTAAAAATCGTAAGGGCAGACTACTAGTACTGAATTCTGTTCCTTTTCCTTTGAAATTATTTAGCAGTATGTTATGATCATCGGACACGTGACTGACTGGACGAGGGTCTTCCCCAATGATTCCCATGAACATTTGAGTGCCAATTACCGCCACGCTGCTGGGCCGGCGGGTTGGTGATCGCAGTGGTGTTTTGTGGATTTAACTCACAGAGAGTGCTGCATCTGGAGTTACCTCGGTCGCCTCTTACCACCCACACGACGGAAAAAGTTGGACTGGGGTGGTGACACACGTATTCAATTTTATTTATATATAGTCAAATTTTACTGGTTGAAGTTGGTTCTTTTTTCTGTAAGTAATTCTAACAGATTGTTACCAAGTTCTTATAAAAATAAACATTCCTGAAAAGGGCGTAACTTGATATAAATAACAGTCTTGATCCCTGGGTAATGTCTTCGGTAGGCATTGTACAAGATTTATGTTCGGAGTTTAAAATACGCTGGTTTAATCCCGGTTCTTCTATTCTATACATGGAAGCATTCCGAACCAGAGATATCTATGACTTTCTATACTTAAGCTCCTCATGATATTGTGATTGTAATTCTTGTTTAATCAATTAATACATATGTAGTACAAAAGAAAGTCCTCTTTTCTGTCCCTATGTACCTCTATGCTTAGAACTTCAAAACTACGGATTCTGATGCGGTTTCCTTTAGCAAATAGAGTGATTCTTGAGAAAGGTTTATACGTATAATAGTTGCATATAATACCTAGTAGAGAAAATATTTATAAAAAAGTAGGAATAATAAGTAACTTATTTAATACAATGTTATAAAAGCTATGATTGAAAAAAAAGACCAGTGACGTTTCAAAAAATCCAATATTTTTCTTTCACCTTTTCCGTCATTTAGTTATTGGATTTGAAAACCAGAAGCAGTACGAACCTCTGATTCACTGATATAGGTCACTCGTACTATTTGCCCGCTGTTATTATTAGATCTCACTGAAGTTGATAAGCTCTCGTTTGTTCGTGGAACTTTTGAACCCGTATTGTGAAATCCTCAACTAACGACTGTCTAGCTCTAATAGTATTTGTGTAAAAGAGACAAACTATGTTGTAGCTAAACTGCTAATTTAATCTATCATCATCATCATCATCATCAGCCCATACCTGTCCACTGCTGCACATAGGCCTCTCCAATTGCATGCCACTGTGATCTGTTTTCGGCTTCTCGCATCCAGCTTCTGCCAGCCATCTTGCGTATATCATCAGTTCACTTTGCCTGAGGGCGTCCTACACTCCGTTTGCCGAGACGCGGTCTCCACTCGAGAACTCGTTTTCCCCCAACGGTCATCGGTTCTACGGCAAATATGGCCGGCCCACTGCCACTTCAGCTGGCTAAAACGATGAGCTATGTCGATGACTTTGGTTCTCTGTCGGATCACTTCATTTTTGATTCGATCCTTCAGAGAAACGCCGAGCATAGCCCTTTCCATAGCACGCTGTGCGACTTTGAGCTTGTGGGCCAGCCGTGGCGTCAGTGTCCACGTCTCAGCTCCGTATGTCATTACAGGTAGGACACACTGATTGAAGACTTTTGTCTTCAGGCACTGTGGGATCGCTGATGTTAATACTCGACTTAACTTCCCAAATGCTGCCCAACCCAGCTGAATTCTTCTGTTTACCTCGTCCTCGAAGTTGTTTCTACCCAACTGCGATGTCTGCCCAAGGTATACATATTTTTGAACAACTTCGAGAACGGTGCCGTGTACTGAAATCGGTTCCGGTAGAACATGTTCATTGAACATGACCTCGGTTTTATCCAAGTTCATCCGTAGGCCGATCCGTAGAGAAGAATCAGCTAGGTCATTCAGCATCAGTTGAAGGGCCTGCAGCGTTTCTGCCATGATGACGATGTCGTCTGCAAATCGCAAGTGAGAGATGTGCTCGCCATTGATGTTGATGCCACGTCCTTTCCGATGCAGCGTCTTGAACATATCCTCCATTGCATTTGTGAACAATTTCGGGGAAATAAAATCCCCTTGTCTCACTCCTAGATGCAATGGTATGGACGTGTCTGCTGATTTTGTACTTGGACGGACATGGTGGCAGCCTCGTAGAGGCATCTTATCACTTGGATGTATCGCCAGTCAACTTGGCAAAGCTGCAGAGACTCCAGAACGGACCAGATCTCAACCGAGTCAAAGGCTTTCTCATAGTCCACGAATGCTAGACACAGGGGCAGATTATATTCTTCAGTTTTTTCTATGATCTGCCGCACTGTGTGGATGTGGTCTATGGTGCCATAAACGCTCCGAAATCCAGCCTGCTCCGGAGGTTGAAATTCGTCGAGTCTTCGCGCAAGACGGTTTGTGATCACTCTTGAGAACAGCTTGTAGACGTGGCTTAGAAGAGAAATGGGTCGATAGTTCTTCAACAGGGATTTGTCTCCCTTTTTGAAGAACAGGACGACCACACTTCTACTCCACGCCTCCGGAGTTCTTCCTTCGAAGACGACAGCGTTAAAAAGCTTTGGAGCTCCCTCAATATCGGTTTACCTCCAGCCTTTAATAGCTCTCCTGGAGCTTTTCCGTTTTTGAGCTGTCTAAGAGCGATCTCAATTTCGCCAGTACTAACTTCTGGCAGGTCTTCGGTGGAGTGGCGTGTCAATGTGGCTCTAGAGTCCCCATTTTCGGGATCAGGGCGAGATGCATGCGATGCGTACAACCGGCCATAGAAGTCTTCAACCTCCGAAAGGACTGACGGCTTCGAAGTGACGACTTCTCCACTTGCTGTGGACAATTTCGCAAGGTGGCTTCTTCCAAGAGATTGTACGAACACTTTTGACCCCCGATTCTGCTCAATCGCTCTTTCTATTGAAAGAGTATTGTAGCGTCGGAGGTCGTGCCGCACGTGCTTACTAATCTCTTGGTTTAGAGCCCGCCTTGCCTAATTTAATCTATATTATATAAATAAATCTTAAAGTCCTGTCTAGTTAATCAATGACCCTAGAAAGCTGAAATTTTCCACAGGGGTTTCTTTTATGATGTATGTGAAATAAGCAAGGACTTTTTAAAATTCATCCCCTAAGGGGTTAAAAAGGGGGGGGGGGGAAGTTTACGCCTATAGGCGTCATAACAATAAGACATCTATTGTGTCTATTTTACGGTCCGTAATGTTTTAATGATGCAAATTGGCAAAACAACGTAAGCCGTGGTCAGCTATTAATTAATGAAGCGTATTAAACAAACAAAAAAATATCTATAGTATGTTACCGTGTGTGTGTGTAGACCAATGGAATGCGCCAGAATTCGATTGTAAGTCAAATATCTTAACTACTAGACCACATCCGCAGACTACCGAAGCAAAGTTTATCAAACGAGAAAGTTATTTAATCAGAAATATTACGTTCACCTGAGAAGGGGGAGTATTTTCGTCTACTCACAAGCATAAAGCATTGTTCAAGAAAAGTAATTCTTTGCCCAACTTGCATATTCCATTGTGGATTCTCATCGTTAACAAACACTCCTTCGACACAGTCCGTTATTCGCTTCTTTTATTTTAATTTCCTTTGTTCAAACACACAAGGGAAGAGCATTCGTGACGTGGAAATTGTTCCTTCAATTTTATTGTACTGCTAATTATTATAGGTTAAGAAGATAATGGACAAAAGATCGGTAAAGAGCGTCTGTAGTCCAGTTGGTCGGATACTAAAGAGCGTCTGTAGTCCAGTTGGTCGGATACTTGACTTGTAACCAGGAGGTCGCGGGTTCGACTCCGGCTACTGGACGTGTACCAATGGGACTCTTTTTCAGAGCCTATGTACGCAACGCAACGCTCGTACGGCGAAGGACAACACCGTGATGAAACCCGCACACCACAAGGTGTGTGAACCCTATAACGGCCGATGAGGCTCACCCCCTGTCACGTTGGGTTAAATACGATTGGTGAACCGTGGGCATTTGCTTATTAAGCAAGTGCCCCTGCCTACCCCGCTTTGGGATTAAAAGGCGTGAAGTGTGTATTTATTATGGACAAAAGGTTTGATGATATACATTTTTTGGTGCAATCGTTGTTCTCAATTTTTTACTAGTTACTGAACTGCGCTCCAAAACTAAAATTAAAGATGTGGCTCGGAGGTCAACTGAGCTGAAGTGGGACTGGGCCGGACACGTCGCCCGAATTGAACCAAACCGTTGGGCTAAAAAAACAACCGAATGGCTACCAGCAAATTGCAAGAGACGACGTGGTCGCCTCAGAAAGCGTTGGTGTGACGAGCTTGTGTCCCACGACAAAGGATGGTGGAACGCCGCCCAAGATCGCATGGCGTGGAAGGAGGGGAGAGAGGCCTTTGCCCTGCAGTGGGACAACAGTGGCTCATAATAATAATACTTGTAAAGTACGTATTAGGAACATTATTAGTGAACTGTATTGAATGAACAGGCTCCCCTAACACAGGTTTACAACTTAACTGGGGAGTCTAAAGACGTTGTAAAAAAAATAAACCCGGGTAAATAGGTGCTTAATAAACAAGTGTGCTCCATCGTAGACCACATCGCTGCATAACATCAGGCAGGGTGGTGGTCAAACGCTTGTTCAATGTGTTAAAAAAACCCAAATATTTTTGTTTGTGCTATGAATTGGTTTTAGAGAGGAAAAGAAGGATAAAACTTTGATATGCTATGTTATAATACAATTCATCCTCATCTTCATTTATGTCCACAATAATATAATTAAGAATGTCAATTGCGAATGTTTACGTGAACTTACAATAAATTATATCATACTAGCTGTCCCGGCAAACATTTGTTTTGCCATAATAAGTTGCCTTTGTACCCCGTGTATTGGGAGAAATACAACTGGTAGACGCATAAAAAATAGATAGTAGCCCATTCTCAGACCTACTGAATACGCATATAAAATTTGGTGAAAATCGGTAAAGCCGTTTCGGAGGAGTATGGCAACGAAAACTGTGACACGAGAATTTTATATATTAGATAATATCAAAAGCGGCAGTGTCCACCCAGTGCTTTGAGGACTCTGCCGCCTTTGATATTATATGACTCAATTGTGTCTCAAATATCTACATATATGTTTGTGTGTAACTATGTTTCTTTCATCTCAACACATCCAAACGCAACGAATAAACGCCTCAGTGTATAACTAAAGAAATGCCTTCAAGTCACAGGAAAATAAGTATCTAATGAACAAAATAATGACAGTTTAC
>SJJU01005201.1:0-36060 GCA_012932125.1 Conopomorpha cramerella
CCCTTTTATTAATCCCAAGTTGTATGAAAAAGATACTACATCAGAAAGTCTGAAACTGTTTATCCTATTTTTTTAGTAAATCCACGTTCTGCACGTGTGTTTGTGCTTTATTTTACCATTTAGAAACTTAAAACATATTTCTAAAGTAGGAAATTGATTATTATTGACTAGTTTAATTAATAAAATAGGGTGCGTAAAGCCATGGCCCGACATTTACTATTGAATGGCAATGGAAGGACAAAAATCATTATCACTAGTTAGTAAAACAAATACATATTGCCTAGATTTTTGTACGAAATAGTGTTAATAAAATCATTTGTGTGTCGCAGAACAAATATGACCAGGTCGGTAATTTCTCGTAACGTGAAAATTGTTCGAAATTGTGATTTATGTATGTATGAATGTGGATGAAGCGAAAGGAATGAGTCAGGACCGTGACAAATGGATACTTGTAGCCTGTGCCTTCCTCTCTGGGAGACAGGCGTAAAGTGTATGTATGTATCTATAGTCTCGCCGGCGAGTCGTGGCACTAAACGGTAGTGGGGAATTTGAAAAAAAAAGCTACATGGTTTCACGGAAAAATATTGCATGAATTCGGAAAAACGACTTTGATACTTGATGATTGCTGGCTTGTTTCAAGATCTTACCTGACCAGGTAAATGCGTTGTTTCTTATGCAATTTTGACGTTGTTTGTCACAAAAATGTGTATATATGTATATGTATAAGAACACAGGGTTAAAATGATGCGGAGGTACTTAGGTAGATATTAAATTTCACCGACTATGAAATCACAGGCATATTATGTCCAGCAGTGGACAAGTATGGGCTGATGATGATGTTTCACTGAAAAATATTGTATTAATTCGGAAAAATGACTTTGATACTTGATGATGGCTGGCTTGTTTCAAGATCTTACCTGACCAGGAAAATGCGTTGTTTCTTATATGCAATTTTAACGTTGTTTGTCTCAAAAATGTGTATATATATGTATAAGAACACAGGGTTAAAATGACGCGGAGGTACGGCACGACGGACGTTTTGCGATAGCAATGTATGAGGACGATTATAAAGGCGCGTGAGGCCAAAGTTGGGATTTGTTTGATATCTGTCGTCAGTTAATGCGTGCACCGTTGCCCACGACGACGCGTGCAATGCAGCGTGCGCCGGCGCGTGCACGTTTAATACTCGACGCCCCGCGACACCAATGTTCAAGGAGCAGGCGAAGAAATTTAATATGTTGACGAATCCATAACTGTCATTTTTGTATACCCAAGAGAAATCGTAGCATTTTGTTCTCTGTGATTGGTAAAGAGTTCGGTAGTTGTAACTAAGGGTTGTCCTCTAGCACTAAGTAATGAACTTTTTAAGTAAATATTTACTTAAGAAAACAAGTATACTTCATCCATAATGGCGACAGTTTACACGAGCACGCAGCAAGACTGAGTACACTACCAAGTGTGGCAAAACGCCGGGCGACGTCGCGGACACCGCTACAGTTCTGACTTATTGACCACTAAATCATCATCATTTTCCTGCCCTTATCCCACACTAGGTGGGGTCGGCGCAACAAGTTTCCTTTCGCATCCATCTTGCACTTAGATTTGGCATTTTTTTACGACCGGCCGCCTGCCTGACGTCAACCTTCCTTGGGCATCTTATGTTTAATCTCGTAGTTACCTCTACTAGACGGGTTGCGTACCGATGCTAAAGCGGCCCATCTCCCCCATTGTGGGTTTCATTTTGACCACTTAATATTGGATGGTAAATATTTTTCTATAGTTTTGAGGTCTCTTCCGAAGAGATACTTGAAAATCACTGGTCTCATGCATCATATCTTTAAATTAGCAGTTAAAGTGTTGATAGCTCCAAGTGCACCGATTGAACAAATTGCATTAGACAAGTTTTTATTTCTACTCAATATGACTCAGCTCAGAGTAATAAATATTCAAACATGAGAACACAGTATGCTTACCAATATAGGGCGTGTTGGCGGAGACCATTGGCGCGGCTGCAGGGTGTGAGTATGCACAGCCGCGACGGGTGCAAGCGTTGGCAAACTTGCAGGGCGGGTGCGTGAAGGCGCACGACGCGCCGAACCGGCACTGCGGGAACGCGCGACACGTGCGCTCCGCCGCCGGCATGCGGACCGCGCTGCCACTACTCGGCAGACCTGTATAGACAGAGTATGAAGACTTCAACACATTTGTATTGATATGGTGTTGCAGTGTTATTTTTAGACTAAACGTAGCCGGGTATCTTTGAAACTTGAAGGTTCCTATGTCATTTCCAACCTGACAATTGACTAGGCCAAAAGTGACTATCGGTATCGTACAATTACATCAATTATTTAATTAAACATTTACGACAATTTTATACGTCACTGGAGACGTCGAGTAGTAGTAGAGTAAAGAAAAATCGATCAATATACAATAAAAATTACCAATGAAAGGATAATGACATATCAATTTATGTAATTGGTAGACGTAATTTCTAAAATACGACAAGTACAACTTATACAGATATAACTTACAGGAGGGCACGGAGTCGAACTTGTGCGCGCTGGCCGTGGTGATGACGGTGTGCGAGTCGCTGCCGGCGCTGCTGGTGCGCCGCCGCGCCGCCGCCGACGACTCGAACACGATGGGCGACGCCTTGCGCTTGCGGGGCACCTTCTCAGTCTTCTCACTCGGCTTCGTCTCGGCTACTTCAGCGACCTTTATCTCTAGGCTACTCTTACGCTTATCTGTCTTAGGACACGCCGGCTCCGGCACAGCCACGTTCTTTATTATCACCTGCGTGTCGCTGTCTTCGCTCGTGTCGCTTAACCGTTTCTTATCCGCTGACGACGCGTCAGACTCAGCTGGCACTGCTGGTGGAGGCGGTGGTAGTGGTGGCGTGTTGGTGCACGGTTTTGTCGTAATAACGGTTGGTTTTTCGTCTTCAGGCGGATCTTTGATTTCGCCGTTGTCGTCCAACAGTCCCTCGGATTTGAGTTTCTTTGTTAGAAACACGTTGGGATCCAGGCCGTGGAGGGTTACCACGAACGTCGGCCCAGTTGCTCTGTCGGACGTATTATGGATATTTCTGTAAAAGGAGGAAAACAATATTGATTCGGACAGATAGAAAATTCTTACAATGATTATTATAATGATCTATGAATTTTATATTTTAGAAAATTCTAAGTAATCTATACGTCACGTGAAAAAACGAGTAAAATGGAGAGGCAAGTATTGTGTGAAAATTTTTACATAATATTGGTCCTTTCACTCCGGATGCGAGCGAACAATACGTTAAATTATATAGGATGAAGTCTAGAAGTACTATAGTACACATAGAACCTCCAAATAAGTTAGCTAAGGGTAAAGGTATTGCACACGTGCTCATTCCTGGCATGCTGATTACAGACCACATCGCTGCTTAACATCAGACAGGATGGTGGTCAAACGCTTGTTCATTGCGAAAAAAAAATGCTTTTAGAGCGATAACCGTAATTGTTGCTAAGATTATTAATAGACAAAGACAATTGTAATTTACGTGAAATCGGCCTAAAAGCATACCATTAATTAACACGTGTGTCCGTACATTTACTCTTAGCTAAAACTAAATAAAAAAAAATATACGTATTTCAACAGTTTAAACATACGATAGCGAATACACTTACAGATTCTCAATGGCGTCATGGTGGGTGTTCTCGGAGTCCCGTCTCGAAGGCACGTACTTGGCGTTGGGCACAGTGAGCGACAGCGGCCGCGGCACGTACTCCATCTCCTCGTCCGAGCCCCCCCTAGGTACACAACAACAACATGTTACAACAACTTTCAACACGAAAATATATACATTTTGACGGTCGAACAGTAGCAAATGACAAGTCCAACTATAGTTAATTTGTGTTAAGAAAATAGCGACTCATCGGTGCAACTACAGGGTAAGGGTGTAGTATTACATACATGATACAGTGGAGTAATAATTCAAACACATCTTTATAAGAGAGATTTATAATATTTAAAAAAAACACTATTTTCTAAACGCGATAATCTTCTTGCTAATTCTTGCAAATAACATTTTTCAGTGTGATAAATGTGTATTTTTACGCTGCTTTACATAACAGACAATTCGCCACTATTGAAAAAAAAATGTTGGCATTACAAGTGACAGGTTCTTTTTCCCAATCCAATCAAATCCAATTTAGATTTTTTGTATAGCATTGATACTTGAGGGAAGTCAACTAATCCTATTTCTATCTATTTCAGATATCAAGAGGTTTTATCTATAATTTGTCCTTGTCTAGCAGTGGACGCTATGTGGCCGATGATCTATAATTTGTCTAGGAACGTTTGAGATGAGTTTAAAAGAAAAGCAAGTTTGATGGAACATTACTATGTATTTTCTCTAAAAAACACTTATTCTATGTATTGATAACTAGTTGTTACTATGTATCGTGGATACTATTATTCAAATAGCCAAATTTGTGATGAGTGAACTGTGAGTTTGCTGAAAATTAACGGATTTTGACGATTCTTGGTGGGGGGAGAGAGTGGCTATTCGAGATATTTTAACCCAAAAGTACCGTACGAGTACGGAATAAACAAGAAAAAAAACATAAGGACGTATGGCATAGGTATTTCAGCAATAAATAAGATTGTCGATGATATAACGTGCATGTAAACAACATGTATATCAGCTGAACAATACATAATATATTATGCGCATACATAGTGAGAAACGCATTTTTTACTTTAGTATAGTACTCATATGCATAGTATAAAGTACCAGTTCAGTAGGAATAGTATTCAACAGCCCCCCTAGCACAGCGCTCCAAGAATGAAGTGACAAGACATATTATGATGACGCGTTGCGATTTGTTGAAACAAGCTGATCACAATCGAACCAAGTGTGACAAAAGAGCCAATCAGAGTGCGCATTTGTTCTATGCCGTGTTTAAATTGACGCGCGTTTGCAGCATTTGTTCCGTCAGAAAGTTTCATAGTATAAAAATATACATAGTACAAAGACGCTAGCCGTTGTCGGTCCAGCTTATATCTTTAAAACTGCGCAACGGATTATTTAACGGATATTTGAATAGGATAGGATTTATGTGTATACTACATGCACAATATATTACAGGAACACTTAGTATCAGCATTGCACTCGTGCGAAACCGGGGCGGGTCGCAAGTAGGAATTTCATTGAATCGCATTGTCCATTCTAAAGCTAATCGCCATAAAGTTGTTGCATAAGACATTCGTTACTTACAAAGTAAGGTATATTAGTCAGTTACTTAGTTTTATCCGTCCTACTAATTAGGCAATTATTTATTTCGCTATCAATCCACAAAGAACAAACTATTTGTTTTATGTTGCTTTTCTATTATATGTGTAAATTATAACAGGAAGTCGTTTTCATGATGGACAAACCACAATATAGCATAATACTCGCGCACAGCTAGCGTTAGAGTTATGTTAATTGTTTCAGTCGCAAATTAGCTATCCTTTACAGGGAGATGCAGAAACATAAATTACTCTAAATATTACAAAGTTCGCATGAGCTACACATTTAACTGATTATAACTGCAAAAAGCCACCCTAAGAACTATTTAAGCATTACGGATAATAATATAACCAAAAAACTATGATATCATAAAGCAAACGAATAAAAATACAGCAGTGATTGATGTGAAACTGCGCTTGATTGGAATAAATCAAATTGGATCATCGAGCCCTAATCATATATGCACTGTGGAATTTATTTTATTTTTTGTACACTTTGACAGTATCTGTATGACGAATAAACTTCGCCTCTATAATTTCGCATCGCTCAAAGTAGGAGAGCTTAATTCTTCGCCAGAGGCATTACTGGTTAATACTGTTTGTACTTATCCCGTGCGTTTAAAGCATTATTCTTTTCATGGTATACTTACTTGACGTCATCGCTGAGGACGTGCACGGTCAGGTCGTCGTTGGCCTCGGAGCGTGGCCGGTCCACCGGCACCTGGATCACTATGTTCTGATTGGTGGCTTTGGTGCGCCGGAGTAGCGCCGACGAGGTCGCGGGCCGCTTGTCCTTTTCAGGTAGCGTCTCGGCTTTAAGCTGCATCGGTATAATAGGGATAAATGTTAACCGCGATCATCGGTACTTGAAAAACACAACACAACATTATTACACCCCGACATTTTTATTACTGGACTTTTTTATTTTATCAATATTGACATTTACTTCGTCATTATTTATTCGTCAGTTTTCCTCCCTGACGCTATAACTCCAGAACGCACGAACCGATTTCCACGGTATTGCATTCGTTGGAAAGGTCTCGGGCCGTGAGGTTTGTAGCAAAGAAAATTCAGGAAAAATTTCAACAGAAGAGCGGGAAAACGAAACGAAGCCCTCTGGTGGCGAAGCGGAGTTCGCCGTGTTTGCTAGTTACTTATAGACATTAGTTATCAAAGGAAAATAATAAACTGTACATCAAAATTACTAACTTGCACACCTAAAATTACTAACTTGCACTCCTAAAAAGCCAAAGTTATCATCAGAATGGCCATTAGGTGTGCAAGTTAGTAATTTTGATGTACAGTTTATTATTTTAGTTAGGTTAGGTTAGCCTTTTTTGATGCACGTTTAAATACTATCCATTATCAAACTCGTTTCTAAGACTGTTGCTCGGGGTGAGTGTGTATATTATGCACCATCGCGAGTTACTAACGTTGAGCAGTGACTTCTGCGCGTCGGCCATGGCGCGCAACAGCAGCTTGGAGACGGCGGCGGCGGCGGGGCGCGGCCGCGGCCGCACGCTCACCACGCTCGCCGGCGCCGCGCGGCCCCGCACCGCGCACGACGACGACGCCACGCTGAAACAGTACCACAACACACACTGTACTCGCTGGCACACAGCACCAACAACACATGAAGCCTGTTCACGACTGAACACGCGACGAGGGCCCGATTCTCCGTAATTGTAGTCGTCATGCCCCAGAAGGGGGAGAGTTGGCAACAAAACAGGGATGGACAAAGATAATTTGTATGGAGTCAAGAAAACGTGTGCGTTGAAAAGAGGCAAAAGTAAGCAAACAGGCAGGGCTTGGGTGGTGGTGGGTTTGTCCCTGATCTCTGAGCCCATTAGCGCCCAGTGTACTCGGATGCAGACAAATAATTAAAAACTATTACTTGGTAATAAAAGTCAAAACCAATTAGTCCGTATTCTTCTGGGCGTTAATGGGTTAAAAATAATACCCACGGTACACTGAAAACGCATAAGTATTTTACTTTTGTTTATATACCTCTGCCTACTCCGCTTTGGGATTAAAAGCGTAAAAGGTGATGTGTATTTTTTATATACCGTCTATGCTGTATTATCCGACTACGGCGAAGCAAAAAATGCTCATGAGTTTGACCTGTATGTATGTGGATATGGATTTTCATATGTTCCCTGATCTGTTCACTGATCTGAAACTACAGTTAGTTTCAGATCATTAAACTAGTTTATTTTCTGGGATACAAGAATGAAAATCGTAACGAAAGAAACAAACATCCCATTTTGGTTGCGTCTTTATCAAAAACCATTAATTGATACCTACAGTGTAGAAAAGGTATGCTATATTGTACATTTCATAGACTAAAGGATTCGTATTTGATACTTAAACAACCATTTAATCTACTTTCCACAAAATAGTATGAACGTTATCTCTTATAATTACGATATTGCCAAAATTACGACGTGTGTGGCCTAGTGGTTAGGTATTCGAATCTGAAATCGGACATTGCGAGATCGAAACAACCATACCATGAAAGACAACAACGTGACGAATCCCGCATACCATGAGTCGTGTGGACCTTATAACAGCGATGGGCTCACCCCCTGGGTTAAATAGGTACTCTTGATGAACCGTGGCCAATAGGGAAGAAAACGCAAATCTGAATGCAGGTGGCGCTTTGTACGCTTGACCCATATGGACCAATGACAGTGAGGCAATCTGTCACATGACCTTGTAGTGACAATCGATCAACCAATCATGCTGTTTTGGGTCAAGCTATACTAGCGCCATTAGTTCATGAGTTTTCTACCCCATTGCTTAGAAAGTGCCTCTGATACTCCGCTTTGGGATTAAAAGGAGTAAAGTGCATTTTTTTGTTAAACTTACGACGGCTTCTTGTTGTTAGAATCTGATGATGACGATGAAGATGACGACTCTGACTTTTCAGAGTCAGAGTCCTTGGAGCTGCTCGAGCTGACTTTCCGCTCGCTGGACTCGCCTGGCGCCATCTTGTCTAATGTTTTTGTAATTTTTGTTGTAATTACCACTTGAACATTTGAACTTGAACTGAAAATAGACAAAATTTCATTAAATCAAAGAAATTTCATGCAAATGTACCTAATTGACCTACCCACGTGTTTACGTATTTTTATACTAGACGAGATTAGGTGTTATTTTTCATTCGGATTTACTTTTCGGTTTTAGTTTTTACTTTGATATTTCTGAATGTGTTCAACAAATGAAGACACGTAAGAAAAAAATTGCACATTGTAAATCACAGAATATCTACTATTACTAAACAGCAGTAGCAAACTATTGCTCACCTCGAGTTTTCACCTTGTTCTTCTGAGGGATTACTATTCTCGGCTTCAGGTAGGTGATCACGTAGTCGGGCTCCGAGGCGTTCCCGCACTGGTCGTTTTGGTAGGTTCAGCTCAATAATCGGGAGTGAATCAAGACCCGTGGGCACGTCCGCGGCAACACCGCTAGTCGTCGCTGTCGGGGGCGGCGACGGGGTGCGAACTATATCGTGTACCGGCGATTTTATATTCGGTGGCCTCGCAAGCCTTATTTCCTGGAAACAACGATGACAGTTAAGAAATACACGCAATGTTAGTAATACAGCAAAAAGTTTCTTTATTTACACTTTTCATAAATTGTTAATTCAGATATTATTTACACTCACTTGAAATACATCTTCAGCAAAATCAGTCATAAGTTCTTCAGCTTCTGTCCTAATAGTGAGCAAGTCATCATCTTCGGACAGACAATCTAACTGTTCTGCTAATTTCTGACGGAGACCTTGAATTTTAACTTCAATCTGTGTAATTTCATTCAATTGTTCCTTTCTAGGAGTAGCACTACTTCCTCCATTAGTAAGGCCTTCTTCTGTACTATCAGGCTTGCTATTAGCAGGAGAGGAAATAGAAGCTGGATCTATTACAGGTAAAATTGACCTTTTCAATTCCAAGTCAGGTTTTTTATCAACTGTTGTAGGTTCTTCTTTTGGTATATCTATAGATATCCCATGATTTTTTAATATTTGACCAGCAAATACATCTGTTATAGACGGTTCAGATTCTTTCTCTATATTCATGAGCAATGGTGGTATATTTGGTCTTATTATTTCAGGTTCCTTACTTTTTTTCTTTTGTTTTCGTGACTTCTTGTCCCCTCTCTTCTTATGCTGTTTCTTTTTGGATTTCTTTACATGATCAACAGATTTGTGTTTATCTTTTACTTTCACTTTGGTTTTCTTACTAGTAGTCTTTTTGACCTTCTCTTTGTCTGCTGATTTCAGTGATTTGGTAGTTTCAGGGGCATCTACAGGTTCTGGAAATGGTATTTCTAATTTTATTAACAATTATAACTAACAAAAGATTGACAGAAAAGGCATAGAACTTGAATGGTAAAAATAGTGTATAACAAAAGGACAAGTTTAGAAATTATTGCATTGTGTGTATGTTAGTGTACATCCTACACCAACAGTAAAATAAAAGTAAGTAGGTCTATACAAAATACATACTTGCAGGTGTGGTGATTGTCACTTCTTCAAGTTTCTTAAGAACTTGGTGCAGCCAGCTGACAAACAATACGGTATTGTCTCCGAGAAATAACTGCAAGTCTCCCTCCATCTGTGAGCGAGTGCGCTTGTTGGCCACCATCACCATCACATAGTCGGGTAGCTCATCATCTGCACATTTACATGTCATATTACTACAAGTCAAAACAGAATGCCATGAAAAGTATTTCTATTGAACTTTTCGAAAATATTCTATTCCATGTTACAAACGCTTTGAAACTGAATTTTCCCTAGCGCTAAAATATTTTATACTTTCTCTATATAGTGTATCCCAGACATCCAAACTTCTTGCATAGGGAATACCAGGGTCTGGTATGGGCTATCTGACCTCTTTAGTGCCCTTAACTATTTATGTTGAGATTTAAAGTGCAGTCATAAGTATGGAAACTGCTGATAAAATCCCTCTTTTCAAATGTGTATCTGCAGTGATAGTTTTAAAATATTTCATTTATCCGATTTCTAAATCTTTATAACAACTTTTCAACTGTATTCACTGGCAAATGATAACAGACTGTAAAACAAATGAAATTACCCTAGCAGCATTCTATAGGTTATCAAAGACAAAATCAATTATTAGAACAAAAACTTACCAACATAGCACCCCAACTCTGTGAGTTTGGCCTTGATGGCAGACTGAAACATAAAACAAGTATCTCTCTAGCATATAGCAAACTTGGCTAACATATATATCTTTCAAATTGGGTATTAGATAAATTAATGTACAATCTAATTTGTCTAAAAAATAAGTTCTCTATTGATACATAGAGAACTTATTATTTCTGGTAAAATTAATCTTACACAATTTAATATCTATTGCGGGAACCTAATACTCCATTTTATAATACTGGTATGTTCAAAATCAGATGAGTATGCCATTACATGAAATATGAATGTAGTGCATTTGCAACATGATTGCCAGTAGCAGTTGCAGTGTGCAAGGTATTTTAATTTTTATAATCCCTAAAAATGTTGCATACAGTGTAACTAGTAAACTGACAGTTTGAACACTTGGCAGACTAGAAAGATAAACTATTCTCATGTAATTCTGGAGCATGGACTAGATTATTATTTCAGAATATGAGTATATTCTCACCCTTGCATTCAAAGGATTATTATTAATAAAAACTTAGTGCTGTACATAACTAATTATATTAAATTAATGTTCACCATAATATTATCCATAGATGACATGATCCAGAATTGGTAAGCACAGGGAAAACATATTAGGGCATAACTTAGGTCTTTACATTTGAAACCATGCTTTTGTTTTGTGGCAAGTATAGAAAATGTGGTGTATAAGTAGGTAACCGTGCTTTATATTTCGTAATTAAAAACTATACAAACCGCCCAGTATACAATGGCCTAGATCTTTATGCGCCAATGCTTATCTAAGGAATAAAATAAAGTAAAAGAAAATAAAAATACCACGCAGTGTTAAAAACACAGCACTTTTTCTTTTAGTTACCCACCAACCTCGAATCATACTATTTACAGGAGGCCCAACGGATCGTGCAGTTCACGGTAGACTTCGGATTACTATTTCTACATGAAAATAATACAAAATACTGAAACTTACCCTCATCTTTTGGCCAATTTCAGAACCGACGACCTCCATTTTATGGTTTAGAGTTTACAACAACACAAACTGCGGGGTTTCTTAGTGACAGGATTACATTGGAATTACAGACTTAAATGATATCATAGTTAAAATAACAACGTAGCTTAATGTGAACTTTATGTAATTACTTCTATTTTACTCAACACCATGTAAGTATTACACAAGGGGTTTATTTTCACAAATACACAGCGGCGTATCGGCACACGAATGCCATATTTTTTCTCATTTTGACAGTTGTTAGCTGTCAAAACAGCTTCAATCCTGAGTTTCAATCAAACTCTGTGGCCAACGTTATTTATTATTGGCGCTCTGATTTAAAATCGTAGAAACCTTTTTTTATTTACATTGATGTTGTTTCGCTGTGCTGTTGTAAAATGAAAACATAAGAATTAAGTACCTTTCTACCATTTTTCTCCGTTTATCGATAGTTTATGTTTTATTTAACTTTTGGTAATATCAAACAGTCCATTAGCTTTTAAAATTACTTACATGACAGCCTTTTATCACGTGAATCGAATTTAATTAGATTTTTTGTAGAATAACTGTCACTGCACCTTTCTGTCTGCGCTCCTTTCCATCTCGTACTTCCGGCTCTATTTTAAGTACGTACCTACTGCCTATGCTACGACCTACACTTTCCCGGATTTGATTGAATATTTGAATGCAGTTTAATTTGTATGTAAAGCCGATGCCATAGTTTGAAGAACAGACCGTCGTTCTTAGGCACCTACCTATCTCTTGTATTTTCAGACTTTGCCGTACCTATCCGACGGACCGAAATATTACACACTGTAAGTATACCCTACATAGTTTGTCAACTAACTTACTTGCCTTAGATAGCAGACTTTATAGGTACTTATTTCTTAAGTAGGTTGGTAGCCTACTAATAAAAGTTAGTGTGCTATTTCATCTACACTGTATGTACACACACGACCAATTTAATCTTGTCAATATGAAACAATGTAAGTACTTAGTTTATGTTGTAAAAACAATATTATAGAATTCATAAAGTGAAATTAACTTAGTAGTTACTTTTTAGTTTAGGACCTAGTACGCACATACATCTCCGAATTCCATGTTCGGCTTTTGGGTCCAATTCACCTTTGTGTGTTTCGATCTTAGATCTTCTGGGTCTATTGGACATAATTTTTCCGGGATAATGCCATCCACTTTCCCACCTTTATAATTCCTGTTAGAGTCAGGATACAGGAACACACAAGTGATTAATCAATGACGACTAGCCTAGATCCTGGGGGAGGGCTAGCCAACTGTCTTGGATCCCTCACAGTAGTCAACTAAAGAAGGTATATAAATAAGAAAGAATTCTCCTCTATACATATACCAACTTACCCATCCGCTAATGTGGAGTTTTTGACGTTTTTCTGACAGTTCCGCGGATAACTGTCATTACTGTCGAACTTTGTTTGGAAAGTATGAGAGTAATGACAGTTCTCCGCCCGAAAATTTGTCAGTAAAACGTCAAAGAAAATTCCCCATTGCCACTTTACATGAAGAGGTATTTTTTTTCGTTTTTAACATAGGGTTACCTAATCGGATAGAAAACTCTTGAACTAATGGCGCTACTATAGCTTGACCCAAAACAGCACGATTGGTTGATCGATTGTAACTACAAGGTCATGTGACAGATTGCCTCACTGTCATTGGTCCACATGGGTCAAGCGTACAAAGCGCCATCTGCATTCAGCTTCGCGTTTTCTTCCCTATTGGGGAAAGTTACACACATCAAAAGTGTCAAGTACATTTTAGAAGATTGCAATTAAGAATAGGTATATTTTACAAAAACTGAATTCATTCATAATTTATTCAAAATGTGTATTTATCCAGAAGACTAGATTTGATTTAAATTAGATTTTTTTAGAGCTAATTATGTTCTTGATCCCTAGACACTTTTGATGTGTGTATTTCATATCATGGGCTGAGTGGACCCCGAGCAATGGTCTTAGAAACGTTGTAGGGCTCGTCAGTATAAAACAACTTTTACTATACGGGTGACAATACGGGGAAATAAAACAAACATGTTTCGTCTCCATACAAAATGGACAATTTTCTGTCTAGGATGATGACTTGTATGGAGATAAAAATATTAATGGGAAATCATCTTTAGGTGCAATAACGTTGTGTTGGTTATTGTTTCAAAAGTAAATAAAACTTCGTTCAAATTTCTGCGCAAAAAATATGTATAATAAATAACTACAGAATAATTAATTAATTAATTAATTGAGAATAGAACAATGCATTTCATCTAATAATAACAAATACATTTTTAACTTATTTATGGCATTTTATTTGGTAGTTGTCATCTACCTAACTATGACTGATGAATGTATGTTCTTACTTCTTACGATTCGAGAGCAATTATTTCAGAGACCGACATACTTTTAAGTAGTTTTTTACTGTCTCTAACAATACATTAACGTATATTCAATGTTTTCGGGAACCACGGCGTGAAACTAATCAATGATAAGCATTTAGCTTACATTTTTTGTTTGCCGACGATGGTGACCATGTACCCATCAACAATCAACGGGCGTTTCTTAAAATAAAACATTGATGTATGAGGTATAGTGGCTCACCTAAGCACCTACAATACTGTAATCGTATTACGTTATAAATAAACCCATCTCTACACTTGTTGCATACATGACATAAATCCATGTCCACACTTGTTGCGTTTTGGACTGAGCCTTTGAAAAAATATGTGGTAAATTGGGCAATTGGTGGTATGATGTAAGCGTTGTCCTAAACGTCGTATCGTACTTGTCTAATGGAGCATTATTGAGGAGGACAAAAACGTGCGACAATCCAGTCAAGCAATGACTATTCACGATGTTGGTATCTGTCTTGTAAATGGATTGAAGACAGGTTCATTGCCCTGGATTGTCCCTATTGCACATGATGAAAATATTGGCCTGGCTTAATGGACTGCCCTATGGATTGGCCTTGTGTAAAAGCTAGTGAGTAATATAAACAATTTTGAAACAATCGGACAACATTGCACACTGGCAGTGCACTAGGGAGAAGAAGTAGACTCTAACAAAAAATGTACAGGATACTTATGTACATTGCTATAGTAGATACTGGATACTATTTTAACCTACAGTTATTGACCATATGTTTAACGGAATATACTTCTTATTTACTTCGCTCAGATTTCATGTGACCAATTAGTTTGGAAAGGTCAACAGCTGATGTAATTACTGTATATTATAATAACATTGTATTAGTTACGTTTAAAAAAAAATGGAAAATTTAGACAGTTTGCGAAAAACAAACGATTTTTTTTCTGTAGAGTATTGCTTTAGGTGTTACCATGCCAATAACTATCAGGCAGTGGCGTGCACTGGCTTTTACGACAAGGTAGGCATTAATCCCCAAGGAATGATTATTGAGGTTGATACAACAAAAAAAGATCTAGCAAAAACTCTATTATTAGGTCGGGAAGCTACAAAACTAGGGTAGGCAGTGTCTTTTTGCCTTTAAGGTGTGCACACTGCTATCAGGGACCTAAGTCTACTACTACACTCATGTAGATGCACCGCTCTGGCATCGTAGCAGCAACCGCCATGCATTGCTGATGTCGTTACTTTAATTTCACTGTTCTCCTAAGTAAGTGTAGCAGACATAGCCCTAGACTTAAACACATATTTTTACAGTTGTTTGACGACGTAAAAACATATTATTGTAGGTACTTAGGTTCACAGATTTATAATTTGAATTATTAATAAAGAATGTTAAATTTAAAACTTGTATAAGATAAATAAGACTATTATGGCTGAGACTGGACTACATCACGTATTTTTTATAAAACAAAATATCGTAACATAGCAGGAATATAATAAATAAATTTACCTTTTCAAGTGGAATCGTACAGTTTTCATAATTAACATTTTTATAAATAGATCGGAAGGTACTTCATTACTTAAAGAATAATATCAATTTTATCACAAATGAGATATATTACTACACAAGTAATAATACAATACGAAACCGTATTTAGTTGTATAAGTTACATTATAATCAATCAGTACATTTTATTGTATGTCCACACCTGTCTTAATAAATATTTTTGTCAACTTGCCAGATACTCTGGTAAATTTAAAGACTCGCTCAGTCATATACGTTGGTCCGCAGTTATCTACATTTTAACAGTTTAAAATACTTAAAGGTTGAATCAATACTATAAAGGTACTTTGAAATATAATAAGACATAAGTAGGTAATAATGGTCCCAACAAACATTTATTTACTTAAAAAGAAAGGCACATTAATATCTTAGCTTAATGAACGATTTTGAACCACTCTATTTGAAATAATACAACGTCTTTTAATTGTTATCTTAAACTAACATTGAAGTAATAATAAACTCGTCGATTGCTTGTAGGACGGATGAACATGTTTCTCTTTAAGTTAAGTAGGTTTTTATCACTGACATAGATGTTATACTTAGTGGGTGTAATAACCACCGTGCTTTAATAACTACCTACATTCATTAACGAAGCTAAAATATACATTTTATAACGCTTTAAACTTTGCATAATATACGAACAAGATACATTGAAGGAGTATTATCTTTGGGGAATCTTTGGCATGATCCAGTCAAGTCGACGAGTTTATTATACATTAGGCAGTGTACGTGTGTTGTTGGAATGTTTGTATCTGCCGCGCTTGGCCTTAGCCGAGCGCGGGGGCGGGCGGGGCTGCGGCGGTGCGGAACCGGGGCGGGCGGGCGCGCCCTGCGGCGGCGGCCCCGGGCGGGCTCCGGGCGCGGACGCGGCGCGCGGGCTCTGTCCCGGGGACGACTCCGCGCGGACTACCGCGCCAACCCGGACGGGACCGACGATGCCCGCGGGTCTGCCCTGGATTCTCCCAGCGACACCTGGCTGAGAGCCGTTCTCGTGTTGCTGAAACTGTAGCCGCGACGCTCGTTCCATTTCTCTAAAACAAATGCAACACTATAATAATGCTACGGTTGGAAGTTACCTACTTACTAACCGCCATGCGAACTTAGCAATAGTATGTTCATGCATTAGTTACATAGTAAAGCATGAAATCATATTGCAGGCTTTATGACAGCATAATGGTTGCTTCTATTAAACATTGTGTCCCTTACGAACATTACTTATCACTGAAATTAAAAAAAGTGATAGAATCTAGTGCAATGAAAAGGAGAAACGTGAGTGTCCTTTTTGCTGGATCCCATAGTGACTATGAATTCGTACAGTAAGCTGAATGTACTTAGATGGAGTGAGATGTAGACAGTGGGTCTGGAAAATGTTTGCTATAATTGACGATTATAATGACAAGTGATTATTTGCTTAGTCAGTAGGTACCTGTGTTCTGTCTACAAAAAGTGTAAGTGTATTGATAAGATTGGCTGAAATTGGAATTTCACTTTCAGTTGCAGTGCTGTTTTGATTCTGATTACCTAAACTTGAGCATTTTCATTAAGTGCAGTACGTATCTACTACATAGTTAATAACTAAATAGTTAAAGTTAGACATTTGTAAAATGCGAGAAATGAACACGTAGTACCTATAAAACAAAGTCGTCTCCCGCTGACTGTCCCTATGTATGGAACTACGTCTTTAAAATTACGCAACGGATTTTGATGCGGTGATTTAGTAAATACGGTGATTCTTGAGGAAGGCTTATACGTATAATACATGCATATGCAGAGAAACATTGTTAATATTGTATAATACGATGTTTGCCGGGCCATCTAATAATAAATATTACGACCGTCAAGAAACGATTGGTCTTAGCATGAGTGGATATATATGCAGTGGAGTCGTAGTGTGCGTCCACAGTGAATGCGCGGGGACTTGTGCTGGCGCGGGCGCGGCAGGCGGGGGCGCGCGATGGCCACAGTGACAGGCGAGCTCTGTAGCGACTCGACGTATTATCAGGTGTTACGAACTATGGACGACGATTTGTTGTTTCTACTAGACAGTCCCATCCGTTCCCTGCGATGGGAAGTGTTGAACACAAGAGATGGTGCGCACGAAATAAATAATTTGTATGAAGAATTGCGATTATACCCTTTAAATTTTTTTGAGTACACTCGAATGGCCGTATCTAAGTACATTTGACTACATCCTGAAATCTACATCCTTTAAAACAAATATGCAGAGACGCGCACACGCCGAGCGGCAAGACCCAACTGGTTTGATATTCCCGCTACCCGTGCGTTACCACGCTCGTTGACTAGGCCCGTAGTGTGGCCAAAAAGCGCGGACACGAACGTTTGAAAATTACGCGTGGTATCTCGCTCACGCCCGCCGCGCTAGGCTTCCGTCGAAGTCACTACACTATGGACGCAAAGGCGCGTTTCATATGTTTGATATTTCGCGCCAGTCGTCGCATCCGCGCTAGGCTCGCAGTATGGACGCACACCTAGGGGCATTAAACGGTACTACGAAAAACAGTAGGTAATTGCTTTATTACAAAACGTTGTAAATATAACTTATAACACGCGCATGGTTTCCTTCACCTCAGAAAGCGACTTAAGACAATGACAAAAGATAAACAACATTTTACAAGTAATAACCGCTTAAGGCCCCTGAAAGAAGAAGTGAAACAGTGAAGCATAGGTACCTTGCGTGTGTTCAGGTGCGCGCATTGGTAACGAGGTAAGATTTGCGTGGCGCGGGGCATGCGGCGACGACCACCGGGGGGGTATACGCACCGCTCGTGAGGCCCGGGAACCTCGACAGGGGGCAGCACAGTGCCGCAGCGTACGCGGCGCGGTATTGAGCGTTCATAATCACGTAGATTATGGGGTTGACGCACGAGCTCGCGTATAGCAGCAGGTAACCGATTATGTGGAGAACTGGAAATGAAAATGTTACTGTTTTATTGTGTACTTGATAGGTTAGATCTAAATGGGAGCCACGCAATTATATTATTGGCTCTGTGTTGTACTCTTGTATTAAATAATAGCTGTACCGCGCGGTGTTACTCGCCTTTTTTCGTTCCCGTGGCAATTTGGGTATAAAATATAGCCTATGTTACACAGGAATAATGTAGCTTTCCACGGTGAAATAATTTTTCAAATCTGTCCAGTAGTTTCGGAGCCTATTCAATTCAAACAAATAAACAAAAAATCAGACCTTTCCTATTTATAATATTGGTATAGATATAGGTGGATGGACCGGTCTTGGACATTATTCAAGCTTAGACTTTGTAGTGTTCTGACCAAGAAAAGTTACTTGTCCAGATGACAAATAGTGAGCTCACCTTTTGGAAGTGCTCATATCATAAGCGCTTTGTTCATTCCATGACCTAAAGGCACGGATTGATGGTAATCATACGGAGTATTCCTTTGTGGTGGTCGGCGACGGCGCCACAAGTCTTCTTAGGTACAACAATACATTAGTTTACAGTACAATCGTCAAATGTTTGACCAATATTTGCTTTATCATCTAACATAATTAAGATAGATAAGTAGGTAATGTAATACCAACACGCACTACTAACTACCTAGGTAATTATTGGTTCGGGCCATAACAATACTTATATATAGCTAAATTAACTAGTAAATAACTTGTAAGTATATATATATTCTTACCAGGATGTCGCACGTGGCTATCGGCAACTTTTGCTATCGTGATTGGCAAGTAGCAAATGATGAAGGACAAGAAGATGGCGAGCACCATCTTAGTGATGCGCCACTCGTTCCTCCTGGTCTTAGTCTCCCGGTTGTCCTTGATGGTGGAACGCTTGTCAACTGCATTGAGTTGTCCGGCGCCCGTACGCTGCGACTGCTGGTGGGACCGCATCCGCTGCTCAGATCTGCAAATGAGGGTACAAAATTGTGAGAATCTGGTCTAGGTTACTTCACTATACCAAGGTTCAAACTCGCATGGATGTCGTTAGGTACGTTTAATTTTTTTTTGTCAGTGACACAGGAAGTGTCATCAAAAATAAATATACCACTTACTGTGCCCACCGTACATAGCTTCACGCCTCCATAGGTATTTAATGGTCATACAAAATTCCGAGCAAGATTGCGTCGGGAACCAAGTCTGTTACGAACACTTGTTTTACAACTCTCGCTGGCATTTCCATTATTGTTTGTTGTTTCATTCTGATAATGTTGGAACGTTAATGACAGCAATGGATGCAAACTTCACCGTATAAACCAACTACTAAGACACCTATAGGTACGATATGCCAAGACTCAATTGTGATTAGTAGTAGTTGCTCTATTGGGAGCTGGGAGTCAGCAGAACTTGATGTTTGCTCATATACTGTAGGTACCAAAATATTATCTTTTGAATGTGCTAAATCACACCGTCTGTTAGTATGAATCTAATTTGCATGAGAGTCCTATGTGTGCGGGAATTACACGCATTGTTGGTTGCTTGGGGGGAGAGTGCATTGCTCTGGAGTGTCGCAGTAAGCCGCCGCCGCCGGCGGTGGGGGCGCCATTGTCGTTTGCTTGTACCCAATTTCGGCAAAGCCAAATGCACAATTAATGTCACTTGACTTCATGATTTTGTTCTCTTACGTTTCTGTTGGTTACGAACAACATACTGTGGTATTTTTTCAATTTTTGTGAAAGAAGTTGTTTTTTTTCAAAATCGACTTTATTCATTCATTCATTAACACTAACAATGTGGCTCTGTCCACAGTTAAACTACACGTACCTATACAATATCTAAAAAAATCCGATATATAACATGAAGTGATATGATTGACACATTCTGTAGTGGGAATAAACTTCAAAAGGGTATAAGGGTAGGTATAAGTAAAAGGGAGTATGCCTGTTGCCGAGCTGGAACATCCGATTGTATCTACAATATATCTACAATATACATGTGACAGTGTTTATTGTATACCTATAACAATAGTATTGTATTATAAAAATTAGGAACAAGCTGAAGTCGAATACATACCTGTGCACGACCCAGAATATCCTGGCATAGCACACGATGATAAGCAGCGCGGGCACGATGAACGCGATCACAAACATGGCCGTCTTGGCCGAGCGCCCGTTCTCGTCCGGCACGATGGAGCACGAGCCAAGCTCTGGATCCAGATCGAACTTGCCTGCCAATTAAACACTGGATTTTAGACAACTGGGACACTATTTTATTTTACCTAGTAAATAAAAAAAAATAGGTACTTTTCATGCCTTTTATCGCTAAAGCAAGGTTGGAAGAGGCATCCCAAAAAAAAAAAATATCTCTTTCTCATAAAAACTACTCAATGGATTTCAAAGAAACTTTACAGTAATATAGCTTATACATTAGAATAACACATAGGCTATATGTTATCCCAAATTTCCCACGGGAACGGGATAAACGGCGGGTAACACTGCCGGGGGGTAAATCTAGCTCTACCTACCCTCTATATAAAATAAGTCGGGTTTTCCTCCCTGACGCTATAACCCAGAACGCACGAACCGATTTCCACGGTTTTGCATTCGTTGGAAAGGTCTCGCGCTCCGTGAGGTTTATAGCAAAGAAAATTCAGGAAAAAATTCAACAGAAAAGCGGGTAAACGAAACGAACCCATCTGTTGGCGAAACGGAGTTCGCCGGATCTGTGCAGTTACTTATAAAATGTTTACGGTTACTGCACCCGCCTAAGCCTATTTTTTTATGATAAGGCAGAACTTGTCTATTAAGGGTTTTGTTGAATGACAATCCTACTGTACCCCGATCTGAATCTTCATAATCGGTGAACTGCCTATCTAATGTACAAGTGAATCCTATCCCTATCTAATCTATCTACTTGTACAAAATAAACTATTGAAATATTCCTATTCAAATAAGGTCACAAGGACAAAATATTCTAGTCGTAAACCATCCCACTCCAAACATCTTTATTAGGTTTCTGTAAGATGTAAAAGAACATCAGCAATATAGGTACCCCCCAAGATATAAAATATTGCTAAGGGTAAAAGTTTCAGACTAGTCAGTGGCCGAGAGGTCAAAGGTTTATTTTCAGGATCCATGTTGAGTAGCCACTAATGTAATTGATCATAAAATTAAATGATGTAACGAACATGACAACTGTGTAGTTAACTAAAGTTGCTATTACATTTTATCCACCCTCTAAAATATACGTTCACAAGTGAGTACCTACACTTTTGAAAAGTCTATACTGGACGCCGAGACGTTGTAGGGCTCATCAAAATGAGATTATTTATTGCATGGGATTATATTTAATACTTAATAATTTACTTATGAAGATGAAAGTACCTACATTATAGATTTTTACGAATAAGTGTTAGAAAAATATCAACTCACCCCATACACCGATGAGTGTGGGCACTTGCATACCGTAGGAGAATAACCAGGAGAACACGATCATGATGGCGATGTTCAGCTTCTGGTAAACCCGCGCGTACCACGCGTGGTGCGCTATCATTATGTACCTGGACACAGACATCCAAATTATGAATCCATTAAGCATTTTATACAGGTATACAGAGGCGTAGAGCGTCTGTGGCAAAATAAGAAGCAGGTTGTGATATCAAAACCTGCTTCTACTACGGGTGTAAAAGGGTTCTTTTTCAGAACCTATACCTATAGGTACGCTACTCAAGCGCTCATGTGGTGAAGAACAACGTCGTGATGAACCAATCACGTTGGATTAATTACGCTTAGTGAACAGTGGGCATTTGCTTCGCAAGTGCCTCTGTCTAGTTTTTTTTATCGCGGGGAAATCCGTTATGGATAACCCACCGCTAACGGGGACAGCAGAGGGGTTATGTGGGACTCGCACCCACTAAAACCCCACGGTGACCGCTCCCGCTTTATTGCCGGGGATCCCGGAACAGCCTGAGCCACTACGTCCAAGGGTGGCCCCAGCCGCGTTAGGCCCTCGCGGACCGTCACCGGAATGGGGGCGATCTACGCACCCCCAACTCACGATGTCGTACGGCGGTAACAGCGTCACCACGCTACCACCGCCGTCGTCACTCAGGGGCCGTGAAGGGCGCGCAAGAACCAGCCCTCGTGCTACAGCCCCTACGCCCTTTCAGTCCCCTTTTACGACAGGCAAGGGAAATCCTTAGTCCTATACTTATTTCAGGGCGTAAATGCATGTTTAATTTTTTCATAGGTAAACTGCCCACATATTGTTAAAGGAGCCACATGGTGAACCTAGCGACGCTATGGGGTTTATGCACGTGGCAACTATGCAGATTTCAATTACATCAAGACGTTTTAATTCCGTAAGTGCGAAGGTACATAGGAATAAATCCATTTGGTATATACCCACGGGCCGAGTGTAATCGAAGTTGGAATCCCTTAATCCCAGACAATTTTACACCACTAGTCGAAATTAAATTTAAATACACTCTATGTACAGTGGAAATTTCAGGATAAGATGTAGTGTTAAAAATCTTCAATATATGTCAAAATCTGTCCAGTTAGTTACATTCCAAAAAGTACATAGGTACATACATCTTGGTACGTCACGGCTATTCCCTAGAGGGGAGATTATGCACCATCATTTGTAACAATCCTGATGACAAATGATGGTAATACAATGGTAGACGTACCCATCTATAAAATAAAATTTGAAGAATCTCTTTGAGGAAAACATGTGTACCAATTCTATATTCTGTTCTATCTAAGTATATCATGTTCAGGGTCCAAAACTGTACATTGAGTGGAGTATATCAAGTTGCCGTTACAGAAGCCGAATTTCATATATTTGGAAAAAAATGTCTGACAGACAGACATTTGTCCGTGAATCACGTCAAAACGGCTGGACAGATTTGGTTGATATTGGGCACGCAGATACCTTATACACTGGAATAACATTTAGGCTACTTTTTATGCCGGAATTTATAATATATATTAGCAAAACAACGTTTGCCAGGTCAGCTAGTATAAATATATTATTCAATAAACAAGTTTCGACAATCCGGTTGTTCGGTAGATAACTTTTACCCCGAAAAAGTAACAAACACTTATACCTATCTATCATTTGACATATCACAAACTTTCGCATAGGTTACATAAAAGTAACCTATACTAATCGATTACCCGCCCCACGTCCCAGGCGCTACAGTTAGAATACCATACATCTATACCTAGCAAGGCAATAGAATTATAATATTAAAATGGCGGCGCTATTGTGGCCAGGTAAGCCAGGTCCCAGCGGCCGGGGACAGACTGCAAAATAACTATTCCAATCCCCCTGTGACGTACTGCTCATAGGAACATTATACCTACATTTCTAGATATGTCCCTGCCTTTAGGCACTGACATAGAATACCTTATTTTCCTTTACATAGGCACTCTAAAAGACTCCCTTTGAGAGTTTATTTGATTTATCTCTCTATCCTTTGAACGGTGTTTTCAGAAAATATTTCAATCAGTACTCGTACACATGATGCCTAATAGTTTAGTGAACGTCAATAGGTAGATAGGTTTATTATCGTTGTATAAGTACAAACCATACCTTATTTCAACACAATTAATAGTAAGTTTATCTTAATAGGCTAGAAAAGAAGAAAGATAAACGCCGATAGCGGTGTACAAATCAAAGTAACGGGGAAATTCAAACTCCACAACATTCTTATCTAGATCGCTACTACTTCGCTCTCGGTCTCTCCCTGTCCAGGGTGACTTCTGTCAGTTATATTTTAGAAAGTTTTTTATTAATTGAGTAAGTTAATCGAACTTCACGCTCTTTTGTAACATGTAAACAAAAAATAAAAAAAATAACAGTCACCTTCAATACTGCCTGCTTGACGTTAGTCATTTCTTTAACATTTATCCCCCCTAATACACCTAGCTCCATCTGTCATAACATAATTAAAAAAAAACAAGGGCCCTGAAAATTCCGCATTCTTGTGTCACATGAACTTAGTGGCAATCGATTCACCCATAGCGTTTTTTTTGGAATCCGCAAATACAGTAAGTTAAAGTATTTACAAACCTGTTTAGTGTGATCAGACCTATGCTGAGCAGCGAGACGCCGACGTTCCCGTAGCGGAGGAATGGCACCATCAAGCACAGGGCCCGACCGTGCGTCCAGCTGCGGACCGTGAAGTCCGAAATAGCAAACGGTAGCACCATTGCGCAAAATAAGAAATCTGCCACGCATAAACTGGAATACAAAGAAACCAACATTCGTATAAATAACAGGTAAATTATGATCATAAGACGATGATGTTTTTTTAAAGTGTAGTCGAGTGGGGCAAACGCAACTTCAGCAAATAGTTCACACATTACTGAATTGTCCGCTAGACTATACCTTGAAAGGTTTATGATTTACCCGTACTTATCTGGGACTTAAGAATATACATATATACAAGATATACAAAGTAGGTAATACCAGCTCTAACTATTTGCACATGCAATATCTTAATGTCAAGTCAGAATGACGTAGAAGATGCCGATTGCCAAAGGAAACTTTTGCAACTTCAAGAAAACACCTCCAGTTCAGTACCCTGTTTCGCACCTTCTGTGTGCTTTTTCACTTGAGATGTTGTAATGAAGGTCATCGCAGCCGATGCCCGTAACGAGATCCCCAGTCACCAGTTCAGTTGTATCTTACGACAAGTAGTAGGCTTAGGTTCTAGGGTCTACCGGGCTGAGGTAGCTTAATATAATCCTACAATGGCAGATGTGAACGAATAACATGAAGATAAGAGTCAGTATTACCTGATAATGAAGGCAGCAGCAACATTTCTGACTTTGGGACACTTGAGAAGTGCGACGATGGTGAGGAGGTTACCGAACAGGCCGATCACCATGATGAAGCCAGTGACCACCGCCGCCGTCGTCAGCAAAGCTGGCGAAAACCTGGAGGATGGGAGCCAAAGTTGTAAGAACTGACAAATATTTTTATAAGTCATCTAAGTTGATCATCCGAGTGCAAGTGAAAGAAACAAATTATAATAAACTAGTAGACTCGACAGACGTTGTTCTGTCTTAACTATTAATATGGTGGCCTGTGCCCAGCAGTGGATGTCATTTTTTCTTTCATAAGAATCTTCTGCTGTCAATAACAATGTGCTTATTATAAAGGAAGAATTAGCGAAATCGGTCCACCCGTTCCGGAGTGACAACGAAAAGTGACTTTGATTTTTATATAATAGTGTCGCTATCAAATAAATACATACATACAAACTGCACATATATTTACTTATTACCTATACAATTATTATGATAAAGAAGCTTCTGAGTATTTATTTTTCAGTACAAGGATTTACATGGTTTGGTTCAGTTACATGGCAACCCATTTTGTGCACACACTGTATACAATTGCATATTGTATAATATATCATTAAAGGGTGAAACAAGTAGTTAGACGAAGAGCCGGCAATCGTTTGGGAAAACTCGAAACAACGACAATTTAGTCAACTTGAACAACTTTGGTGCGATGAACCACGTACGAATAAAAAACACTTCTTTTACAACCCTATCGATCAATAGGTACATAATATACCGCCCTCTATTCGCCCTATTTCACGAAAAATGTATAAGCAAAATTGATGTAAGTATGTAAGTACCTACGTAAGCGGAATATACAATTTCGTGAGGACCGTTAAATAAAATGAAATAAGCGTGTAGGCACACCCACGTAAGCACTGAACTGTAAAAAGTTTCATAATGGAAGTATTTTAATACATTTACTATGAATCTACTTATCTATCATATGTGACTTTTTACTTTTTCCACATACATTTGGAATATACGATCCAACATAATTTCGTTGGTAAAGTTTTCATTTCACGCCTTTTTCTCTCGCTCTCCTAGTATAAGTAACATTTGAGTTTCAAGGTCATTGAAACGAACAATCTTATTGGACCCACAATTTGTTGAATTAGGGATTTCAATAGGCAGTCAAGGTCCGAACTTTCGTTGGGTATTCACTCAGACGTCTCTACAAAACCGTTAGAAATACTTTTTACTTAGGTACTATTGAGTACACAGGCTACAGTAACATAGGTACAGTCGGCCAAGAATCTGGTGGTCTACCACCCTAAGGTTGAAATTCATATTAATGTCATTATACATTAAGATTTATGTTCTTTATTTTGCACACTACAACAATTTACTCTACTTTATTGATGTTTTACAGACAGTGGAAGTCTCATCAAAACTGATACTCTACTTTCTTCACCGACCGTACCTATAATTATGAAATACTTACTTCGATAATTCGGTAGGTTGGATCCTTTCCCCATCGCTGCCATTTAAAAAGCTCTCCATGTTGTATCTGTAAATGAGAAAATAATGTTTTGAGTTTCCTCGCCTACACCGTATTGTGTACCTAGATTGTTTGGCCATTGTTGACTGTAAATAACCGGTGTAATTGGGCATGTTGATTGACAATACGTCATCGGGTGAACAGCAGCAGAGCGGGTCAAACCACACGTTCATTGGTATGGACAATGAGTGCGCTTAGACGAA
The DNA here is from genome assembly GCA_012932125.1 of Conopomorpha cramerella. Taxonomy (NCBI): domain Eukaryota; kingdom Metazoa; phylum Arthropoda; class Insecta; order Lepidoptera; family Gracillariidae; genus Conopomorpha; species Conopomorpha cramerella. The sequence continues at coordinate 26,856 of SJJU01005201.1, forward strand.
CACGTCCAAAGATATTTTTTATCGGGCTTATGTCATTTACAGGGTCATCGGGCAATCGCTCTGACCTCAGCAATTAGGATGGAGACCCGTAAAAGCGGCCATTACGTACTCCAACTATCTAGACCATGCCCGAATGGAAATTTATTATGGCCGCTCTACGAGAACATAAAACGTAAAGATATAAAAACGGACGGATAACGCAGTTTGATAGGGTCCTATTTTTAACTTAAGTAGGAAACTAAAATCATTTATTATATTTACGCAAGAAAGGTAAACCTAAAAAAGAAATTTCTTTACAATTTTTAAACTTTTCAAAATGTGATATCCAACAAAACGTTTCTCAACAACACGCTAGTTGGCTGACAACACGAGTGGTAGTACAGTATTAAGTCTTTAGAACACGGGACAGTCTGCAGCATTTCCGTCACCAGATGTTAAAGCCTCTCAGAAAGGATCAAGCTCTAAACGTACTCTGTATTGCGGAAACATTATTTAACTATTACTATTATTTCAGTATCAAATCGGCACCCGCAATACCTGGTTGGTCTCTCTCACATTCAAGCACGCAAGAAAGAGAGAAGAATACATTCAACAAGAAAATTGTCTATTCGAAGTACACAATAATGTCACCGAACGTATGTTTTATTTCGCACAGAGCTTTTCTAACCTACCTATCGCACTGCGAGAACCAATGCATGTGTGTATTCTTGTTCCGCGATATTCAAGCAAGAAGAAATATAAGACGGAAATATTTTACCCAATGAACGATCTGTTGTATGGGTACAGGCATCGTGATGGGTACAAAGCCGACCCGAATATCTTTCACAGTTTAAGTTACGAAAGTCCACTGTTGTACAACCGTCGACATGAAACATATCTACTACTTATCTAAAAATGTTGTTTTGAGAGCTCGAAGCTGATACATCGCCGGTTTCGACCCAAAATTCGAAATACTTATACATAAAAGTCACTAATCCCGAGCTACAATTTGTAAGATACGCAACGCATGCTTAGATCAATGTGACAATAGTCCAGCGTACATTGGTCTCTATGGAACATGGCCGAGGCGCGGAGGGGGTCCACAAGGCCCGGCTAATGGACCGGCACCGAGGGCTCGTGCGGGAGCGCCCGACACGGATCACCGCTCCAATTCTCTGCTATTGCCATAGGAAATACATAGCCGGTGCCCCCGGTGGTACGCCGGACAGATTCCTTTACACACTTCCGCAGCGTTTAGATACCATTGCATGTCAACGGGCCGCACGAGCCAACCGAGAAATGTAAGCACCTACCTAGTTGATTTGGGAATAATTTTGTTGGAACCTTCAAAGCAAACGCTCGCAAGCGCTGTTTTAATCTAATGCAAATGTCTCGACATAACGATCCTACTTTGACTATAATGGAAGCACAATACAAACCTACCTACAGAAAAAAATTCAATAACATCTCCGCGAACACCAATTGAGATTTATTTTCTCATGAGCACAGAACGCAAGTGGCAGATCAAATGTCACCGAACCTTGATCGTATCGATTACACACTTCCTCGGGGACCTTTAATTTGCTGGACCCTCAGTTCATTATAAATAAGTACTTTCATTTGCCAAAAAAGAAATACCAAGAAATAGATAACTTTATCGCACATTACACTTTGCAATTAACTATTATTAAAAAAAACACATTTGAGTTAACCGTTGAGTTAGATTAGGTACGTGACCTGTACGTCGCAAATATTCGTATTTAGGTTAACAGATAATAATTCATTGCGACGAAATTTCAATCATTGGCCCAGATTCACCGTTGTTATTAAGATAGTTTTGCGTGATTTTTTTTCCAATAAAGTATTATAAGTATTGAGAGAAGTTTGCCGGGAGATATCCACGGCAAGTTGTGTGATTAGAGAAAGACTCTTTGCCCCAAAAACAAAACTTGTTGAGAAATTATACGGCTACCGAGAAAACTTGCGAGGAACTTGCGAACCACCTTGTTCGTAGGTTCCTCTCATGTGTGCCGCTTAGTAGGTAGGTACGTATTACCTATGCCACAACACCCACACCAAAACTTTTGGGGCAAGTTATGTTACGATACAATACACCGGGAATGCTGACTTAGCCGGAAAAAGCGCCTAAGTCACCGCGTAGGAGTACAGCCTCGTAATTTCCACACTAGATATCGTATAATTCTATACTATATTTTACCATACGACCGTTTAGGAATTGGTATTCTATAAAGTGTCGTAAATGAAAACTAATGTAAGTTTTCAACTTTCATGGAGCTTTACCATTTGTTATTTCGACCACATTAAAAATAATACTGCATGAGTAAATAAGGGTAAATTTTTTTATGACTTTTATGTACTCGTACATTGGGTAAACACGATCGAGCTGAAAGGTTGAATTGGGCACCAGATGGATTTCAGATTGGATCAGATGGATTTCATAAGCTAACCGGCACTGGCCTTGAATCACGGCCGACTGGCGTTGACTGTTTATACGGGGCTGAGATAGTCCTGTGGGTACCCAGGACCCCCAGCGCTACAGCTGAATGCCGTTTTGGTTAGCTCATTTACCGAAATCGTCCATATCAGCATCAATACATTAGTCCTGATGAGGATTCGCCCCTCGTCAGCAAAAAAAGGGAACTGCGCGGAGGTTATCGTCGGGTCATTCACGTAAAAGTCTTTTCACTGGGTGGCTGGCGGATATGCCGTAGGTAAGTCTTAACTTATACAGTGCCAACCGAGTGCAGAAATGCCATGTCAATTCAGCTGCCGGATCAATGAAAAACGAAAGAAAAAATATTAAAGGATCGAAAAGAGCACAACAGATAGGAACTAACTGAATACACACTTCACGCCTTTTAATCCCAAAGCGGGGTAGGCAGAGGCACTTGCTAAAGCAAATGCCCACAGTTCACCAAGCGTATTGAACCCAACGTGACAGGGGGTGAGCCCATCGCCGTTATAGGGTACACACTCCTTATGGTGTGCGAGTTTCATCACGATGTTGTCCTTCACCGTACGAGCGTTGCATTGCGTACATAGGCTCTGAAAAAGAGCCCCATTGGTACACGTCCATAAGCCGGACTCGAACCAGAGACCTCCCGGTTACAAGCCAAGTATCCGGCCAACTGGACCACAGACGCTCGACTAACTGAACTGTAGTTTAAAGTTTCTTCGACCCAGAAGTAGTACTTAATAACAATAGTGTTGTACGCGTCGTTGATTTGAACCGAGAACAAAAGACGTTTTCAAAACGTACCTACTTAGGTATAACATAATATGTGAATGTTCGTACGCGCCTACCGCCCACATGACACCACGGTCGATGACTAACTAAGATATCCGTGTAAACAGCATTATAGATATTATTAACATCAGTTTATAGGATATGGTATTTAATGCAGACATTTTATTATTTATTCATTTCATAAGTAATATTTTTCGATAGATATGAGACAAAAGTAAGCGTGGATGATCTGTACCAAGGATGGCTTTTGTCTGTGTAAAAGGTGTAAAATAAAACAGAATGCGAGTATATACGTAAAAAAATAACAATTAAACAATGTGCCGACCACACGGACCTTTGTTATAAGTTGCGGGAGATGAAAAATGGTGCTGATCATGCGAGTCGTTCCACATCCTGGCGGTTCGCACTATGAAAGTAGACGCAAGCCGTTTGGCTGGCGTAAATGGCAAATCCACCTGGTATGGATGACTTTTTTCCGTTCTCCTGGTTGTCCTATTGTAAAAACGCGATGGGGGTATGGATAGGTTATGCAACTCCGTAGCACACTCTCCGAAATGCACCCGTAAAATACCAAACTAAATATTTACGGTATGCAAACATGATACCTCCTACGACACTAGCATGTCGATAAGGTTGCTGCAGAACGGCCAGCTCTACCCGCCAATAGTACCTATCTCATCCCCGATATCGGCGGATATTGTTTAAAGAAAGCTGGCAATATGATAAATTCGAAAGTTTGTAATACTTATGTAAAATGCGAAGCGTGAGTGCCGTATGTTAGTTCTTCGCAGAAAAATGAAGTAGGTACCTACCTTACGGCTTAAATTGTATCCAGAAACTACCACCGGTACAGTAAAAACGGGATAAACGACACGGCGGGACACAGCTAGTACGTATAATATAGTATAGGACATTCCACCCAAGATAAGTATAGAGACATATTTTCATCAAACTCGTGTTTCATTGCATCACACTGGTGGATATTTCCCAGGACTGACCGCAATGGCGGCGGACTGCGTCACACAACAAAATGGAAAGGCAAATACCTACGACTCTAAATGAAAATAATTTAACGCAAGTGAAGTAGGAAATACCATAGCAATTGTGTTAATATTTTCGCCACTAAATGCCTCATTTGAAACACGTGAAACAGCGTTTAATTTAAATCGTCAAAATTTGATCTTGTTGATATTAAATATTATCAAAACACTAGCGCTTTGTTGTCACTTCCTTACGCGTAGAATATGTGGGTAGGAATGTTTTTTGTTAAAGGCAATTGGACTAAAGCGCATAAACAAGTTTACGTAACTAATATTACCTACGTACTACGTACCTAGGTTTGAGTTAAAGGAATGCTTTATAAATCAACGTGTCCGGGAAGTACCTTATATGTAAACATGTTAGACGCAATTAATACCAAAGTGGTCTTGACTACAACACAAAGAATTCCTTATTAACCTCTTCCTAATTAGCGTCCATTGGTTTACTCTATATATGAAATCCGGCGTCGTCGAATTTCTTTGTTTAGTTACCAATTTACAGTGACGTTCATTCTTGGTGTCGGGTCTCAATTAAGAAAATTAGTGCTAGTGTTCGTTTTGAAGTAGCATCGCCAATTAACTAATTCAGTCATTTAAAGCGGCAGATGTCAAGTGAGCCGGTGCACGGTGGCGCGGTCCGGATACACCCACGGGAGCGAGTGGCTTGAACTCGGCTAACCTGCGTCGCCGGCTGCTGCAGGGACTGGGGCCCGCCGCCACCGACCGCTCTCCGACAATTCTCAAACTTTCTAGTATACATGCAATAAACAAAGGGAATCAAAGCCCTGCGAATGAAACTAAAGTACCTTAACCTGTGCACTGTTGCTGACGCACGGTTTAGCGATTCGCATGACTGTAATTCCCACTGCCGCTCAGTGTGGGACTGTATTTTCCGCATCGCAAATTAGTTTTATACAAATACGCTTTTTATAGATATTTGTTGGAACTTTTATAAAATAAATATGATTGACTTTTGAGTTTAACTAAACTAAGAGCTTATGAGGATCTATAAACAGTCGTGACGCATGTGCTTTGTATACATTATAATACGGATTGATTTAAGTACAAGTAAAAAAAATAAAGAATTAATGTTGTATGAGAAATCTCAGATGTTTTATACCGTGTGTACACTTGTACTTTATTTTTCCTAGATCATATACTTTAGCGGTTATGCCTACTACGTTCGGTGCACATTCGGTTACTGTTAACATGTCGTGATGATGTTGAATCGTTACTTTACGTATAAGATAATGTTTGTTTAAGTAATACGTTCGATTCGTGTAGGTAAGTATTTGTGGATATTGTGATTTTGAGTCATTTGAGCGTCATCACCGGCGCGGCGGTGGGCAAGCACACGACGCTTCTGAATCACCAACAACTGTTAGTCTGACTCACACCAGCGTTGGTTAATACTTCCTTGTAATACAATCGATGTCGCGTTTCGGTATGAATACCGTTTTCACTTTTCTCGCGAATTGTCACCGCGCTTTTGTCGCTGACACCGCGGGAGATTGTCTTACACAATGATTCGGTGTTTGTTAGTATAGTTATTGTTACAACTGGTAATAAAAGATTCGATAATAGGAAACAAGTTGCCGCCTTGTGACGTGACCTACTTCACTTTCGCAGAAATGGAAGCCGAAGACGATTGTGTGCCCAAAAAAAAAGAAACAATATAATATACGTCGAGAAGAACGGTAATCGGAAAAATCAAATGCATATTCCGCCCAGTTTGACAGCGATGATGCGGTACATTTTGTTTTTTGTTACCAATTCAGTAAGAACTCGTATTTCTATAAGAAATCACGGCACGACAGAAGTGTGTTTCCGACGGCTCAAGATATACGGACGGAATTCCTATATCTATTAGTATGGTATTGAATCAATAAACGGAGAAACATCATATCCAAACGCAATAAAGCGGATGACGGGGCAACTTAGGTTGGCTTCGATCCCTTAAGTGAGACCGGCATAAGTTATTGGAATTACAAATGAGGGGATTAGTGATGTGGAAACATAGCAGATTAGTGGGGCAATACTCAGCACATACGCGTTGTTGTATACAAACTAACAAACTATACACATATAACAGTACCTGTATCTGCAACTTCTCATGTGTAGTGTTACTTAGTACAGGCCAAACAATTTCCTAGCTTGATCTTACGTACTTCCATTACGGTATTGTTAGATGTGTTTTTACCGACTTCATAAAGGTTTGTCAATCCGATAATAATAATGTTTGTTTTTACTATGTATGGTGAGATGACTTGTGTTACATTGTAAGGTATCTATCTATCTACCTTACAATGTAACCTATCTACGTAAGTACATAATGCTACTAATATTTTAAAGGCCAAAGTTTGTATGAATGTTACTCTGTCACGGAAAAAACTTCTATAAAATTTTACGATAAAATATCTTATTGCCTAATTAGATGCCATATGTAGGTACATAGATGATAACGTCACTTGGCGAACCGTCGTCCACATAATTGAATAAGGCATAGGGGATAAAATGCTGAATGATGTCCTTTTTTTTAGTGGGCAGTAGATACTCATGTATCACCATGTGTTTTTAGGTACAGTGCACTAGCTTATAGAGTATACTTGACATGCTTTGATTTTATAGTTTTATGCACGGCCAGAGATGGTACAAAATAACAATAGGCCTAGACAAATTGCAATGGACTCTTTTCTATATACTCATCTGTCATATACGACAATTTGTCCAGAAAATTTAGTGACGGAAGTTCATGGAAACATGTCTGATCGACAATTGACAAGATTGATAATGAAGCGATTCGTTTAGTAGAATAGATAACTGGCACTTTTTCTAGGACTTCTCACGTTTACTTCTACGCTATTGAAATCATTGGGGGAGGCCCTCGTCTAGCAGTATAATTCAGGTGGCTGATAATAGGCATATATAGACTAGAATACAAAGATAGTTTGGCTAGGCTTCAGAGCTTTTTAGTATATTCTAAAAAGTTTTTTTTTGTCTTTTCAGCATTTGTCAGTGCAATTGGTACAGCGCACTATGCAATTACGTCGTCAACTAGAAGAGACCCCTAAGAATCCACTTATAACTATGATATTTTGACAGTAGTTAGGCACATTTTTGACGCAACACAAGTCTGAAATGTCAACAATTTACTGCCGCGTTTCAAGATGCAGTTTTCTGTAAGGGATAGCTGTTAAAATTATTTTGAGAGCTCACTTAGAATTATGGTCAATGTATCATTACGGGCACTAGACTTGGGCCAGCTTGTTTCCAGCCCCTTTAGCACAGCACTGCAAGAAAGAAGTGACAAGACAAATAATGCACTGCGATTTGTTGAAAAAAGCTGAGTCGCATGAAGCGTGGCATAACAGCAAATCAGAGTAAATGTCGCGTCTTTCTTGGAGCTCGTGCTAGGCCTGCAGGTGGTAGGTACAGGTAGGTAGGTAGTGGTTTTAATTATCCCTGTTCCTAGTAAATCTTCACCTTCATGAGGAAAGTTCTGTCGACTGTTTCTGAGAATGAGTTATTGGATTGCAATGTTTCATAACGTCCGGAGACCTTTATGTCGGGGTGCATATACCGTAGGCGTAGACTTATAAACTTTTATTTCTATGAAGGTATAAATTAATAAGTACTTACAAAATGTTATGTTACGAATGTTTAATAAAGTCTGTTTTAGATAATAGTAAAAGAACAATTATAATTAGGAATTTACTGAGAGCAACTACATACGTATGTATGAAGATACATTAAACATAAGTCCCTAGCAAGTAAAACGAATGCAAGGGATTTGGAAATATAGACCACCTGTAGGAAAAGGCTGAGAAGATGAGAGATGTGTTTAGTAAGTATATACAGTACTAAATTATATAATAATAATCTATTTGTTCAAGGTATTGCAAGCATACATTGTATTTTAAGTACTTAACATTGTGTAACTTAATATGTACCTACATTAGTATAAATAGTTGCATGTGACTCAGAAATCAGCGCTTTTTCTTACCAAAGGTATGTAGCTAACTGGCAGATTATACATTTTAAATACGTTTCTGATTAGTATAGGATTTCCTAGAGTAGTACCCATACGAAAAGTCTCGGAGTAAGAACATCCAAATAATGAGGAATACTGATTTCGTATTTCTTTGTAGCTTTCAGTGTAGGTTAATATTCATTGAATAAGTACCTCATCAAAGAAAAATCTCTTTAAATACGACGACGACATCGCAACGACTCCACACGGTTCGTTTCAGATCAGTACGTACATCTGTTGCCGTTATCAATAAAACACAAAGTTAAACAAATCATAAACAACAAACACGATTACGTTAAACAAACACTTAACATAGGAAATGAGTTAAGGTTGAGGCTGCTATACTCATCTTCGTTTTTGGGGAATGTATTAAATACTAGCAGCCTGCCCCGGCTCCGCACGGTTGATATGCTGATATTATGTTTTTCCCTACTATAATATACACACATCAAGTGTCTAGGGATCAAGTACATTTTATAAGATTGCAATCAAGAATATATTTTACAAAAACTGAATTCATTCATAATTTATTCAAAATGGGGTGATATGTCATTGATACAGGCATGGGGAATTAGGTAGGAGACCAATCCAGAAGATTAAGATTTGATTTAAATAAATTAGTTTTTTTTTAGAAGTACCAAAGCCTAGAGCATCGCCGCAAAGGTGCGAGCCTATCTGTCTTCTATCGGGTGCATTTCGGAGAGTGTGCTACGGAGTTGCATAACCTAATACCCCCATCGCGGTTTTACAATAGGACAACCAGGAGAACGGCAAAACGTCATCCATACCAGGTGGATTTGCCATTTACGCGAACCAAACGGTTTGCGTCCACTTTCATAGTGCGTACCGCCAGGCTGTGGAACGACTTGCCGGAGTCTGTGTTTCCTG
>SJJU01005202.1:0-15068 GCA_012932125.1 Conopomorpha cramerella
TGCGCTCGGTGGTTTGTGGTGGCGTAGTCCGTAAAACTTTAGGTAACCCGTTTTGGCATTAAAAGGCGTGGAGATTTATTTTTAAAACGCCGCTAAGTTGCTAAAAATAGTTGTCTAATTTCGAATCGCAAAGTAAACATTATTTATTGATTTCCCTGCTGTTTTCTACCTTAGATAAGGGTCATTATAAAACAATAAATTAGTAAGTAGTGAAAATAGTCAAATTGTGAATGAATACAAGACAACAAAACTTCATGACTTCCTTTATAACCCCCGACGCAAAAACGACGGGGTGTTATATGTTTGACGTGTCAGTTTGTGTATGATTTTAGTGCGGTTTTTTTGTTTGTTTGAATGCTGATTTGACCGAGCGTGTTCTACTCTTCTTAGATATATTTGTTCGATATCTGTTAACCCACTCAAAAGTTATGGGGGTTGAAAACGGGGATGAAAAATTTAACTTGGTTAAATATATGTTATTGTCATTTAAAAGAATTTTACTCCTTGATTACGAGATATTTAGATGTGTTGTGTATACGAAATTTTGCGACCCGGAATGTTTGCACACGACTGTATTTTACAGATAATACTTTATTGGATTTGTTGTAGAAGATTGATAAAGGTATTGGAAGCGCGGTCGATACTCAATAAAACGCATTTCGCCAATTCCTAACACTAGGTACTGAACAAATGGTCTTCAGCTTCACATAAATTCTGAATAGTTGGCTAAGAACCTAAAATTGGTAATTGTTCTTGTTCTGTTGGACTGGGGAGTTCCACACAAATTGAATTTAGAACTGATTGTGGCTGGGCGGGATTGCGGCCTCGGCTAAGGGTGCCAACTACGCCGCTCGCTGTATTTACCACTAATATTCCGCCGATTTATAAAGATGCTTTGTCCGATTTCAGAAGTAAAATGTTTGTTATTTCACTTTTGGAATATGTCTCAAAAGGCGGATCTGACGAATTTTGTCCTGTCTTAACTGTTGAATATTGATTTCGATTTCCAATTAATTTTTTTTCATAATTTAACGTTCTACCTAAAGGCTAGTTAGACAAATATTTATAAATACTTCGGTATTTTAATACTACGAGTACCATGTCGTTTTGCAATGAAGAATTTTCTTTGACGTTTTTCTGCTTTGTTTGGAAAGTACTCGTATGACAGTAATGACAGTTCTAAGCCTGAAAATCTGTCACAAAAACGTCAGAGTAAATTCGCCATTGAAAAGACACTTCAATGGCGAATCTACACATTTCCTTTTATCTACTGAATATCCCGGTTGCACAACTCGCTTGCGCATGAGAACAGAGACAAATCGAACTCTGCGCCCATGTGCATTTACTTTGCACTATATTATGTAGGTACTATTTACATACTATTAATAGAAAACAGCACGATGGTCGTAGAGTACCTATATATAGACGCGTCAATGGAGTAAAAATAATCTCTTACCTCGATAAACGCAATGTACCGCGCGGCTGCGATGAGCGGCGCCGCCGCGGTCTAATCGCTCGGAGGCCTGCGGACATCGTAAAATGTATTTTAACTTTATGGTCACAAAGTTGGAAATATTTTTTTTTAACTGAAGAATCATCATCATCATCAGCCCATACTTGTCCACTGCTGGACTGTGAATAAGATGGATTAAAATTTCACCCTACAATAATACTGGGACAGAAGATCATACCTATGGTGTTACAGAAAAAAAGAACCGACTTCCACCAAGGCCTACCAGTCGCCCCTACAATGTTTTCCTCGTCAAACCCTGATGTCATTATTGAAACCTTTGAAATGTCTTCTTTCCAACAAAAAAATTACGAAGTTATCCGCGATCAAACATAAAAAAGCATAATGTTTAAACGGTCGAATTGAGTAAGCTCGTTTTTTTTAGTCGCTTAAAAAACTCTTCGTCTTCAAACTTACCGATCTGCTGATTGCCACTTTATATGAAGAAGTTATTTTTTTGTCGTTTTTACAATAGGGAATAGGGGGTATCAGGAGCTGAGCGAGATTTTTTATTTCACAATGAATAAGCGTTTGACCACCATCCTGCCTGATGTTAAGCAGCGATGTGGTCTACGATGGAGCACACTTGTTCATTAGGTACGTATTAACCCTGTTGAGTTTCTTGAGTTTAGCCAACGTTTTTGATTTAACATTATATAGCGATAGTGCAACAATAACTATGTTAACGTGAACAATATTCGAGAGCACAGCGAGCTCCATCGAGCACCTGAAATTAAAACTCCGCCTCGATATTTTTCGTTACAATTTTTCTCGTTCCGAGAATGTGAAATTGGTGAAACGTTTCATTGCGAGAAATTCACTTAACTTTTTAACTCTGTTAACAACAATTCGAAACGCTTCGTATTGGCGATAAAAAAATAATAAGTAAGGTATGGCTGTTGTGTTAAAATTACTACGAAATAGGTAGGCTAGGGTAAGTTTTGGTTCATATTATTATTTCCTCCCTTTCCTATCAATAAACGTGTCGTCATTTACTTAAAGGTTATTACAGGTCTACTCCAACTGGTAATCTCATATAAGACACGTATAGAACATGGAAGAAAATGGCATATTTTCTAATTACAACAAGTACCATTAATATGATTATTATTTGACTACACTGAAAGCAATGAAAATCTAGAATCGTCAATTAACCAGAAAGGAGAGTGTTGGACAGAAAACAGGGATGGTATAAGATCATTTTGTATAGAGTCAAAAAAACGTGTGCGCTGAATATAGGCAAACGCAAGTAGACGCGCCTATCTCCAAAGAACGGTCCGTACGCCGAGAGGAATGAAGGGCTTGGGTGGTGCTGGGCCTGTTCTATACTGTGGCTGTGGATTGACCACCACACCATCCGACACCAACACCACAACTAATAATTAGCCACACTATATTGATTCCGTACTAGTCTCCATAGTCGCTCTCTAAACCCACAGATTATTCAGTAGAATAACTAAAGAAATATGTTTCTATAGTACCTTAGAATTTACAAAGGAATACATTTCAAAGATCGTATCCCCATCTGGCCGTGACCTCGACGCCGGCGTCGTTTGCTATTGACAGAAAGCGAAATTATAATGGAAAGTGCCTGAAGAAGAAATGTACTATTATAACCTCCCAACTCCTCAATTGTCATCCCCCTCGTTGGCACTCCCCCGCCTGTGACGCGCACTGTCACTCGGAGCTTCCTTCCTCTGACCTACTGCCGCTTAGTTTGACACCGCGAGTCACACTCGACCAAAACAAACTGAACCCAAATATCTATACTATTGCTCTGGCATACGGCTCAGAGTTTCCTGCAAGACAGTCTTGGATGGTATAGGCTTTGAAACGTTTAAAGTGTACTGAGGTCTGTTTCAGGTGTATGCAGCTCGGGGTCGGCTTTGGATGGTTGTGGATGAAATCGCCGAGAGCCGATGGGAGTGTTGATTAAGTCGTCATCTCGTTGTCTTTGAATTTGCGTTTTATGAAATACCGAGTATTTCACACTGCCCCTACTAAGTTAAGCTTGGTGTTTGAAAAACATTGATTTAGTTCAATTTTAGATGGTCTGATAAAATGTCTGTCTACAGATTTGGTTAACTTTTTTACCTTTATGTTACGCCTATAAGACCTATCGGGGTGAACAGTCAGTTTAGCAAGCAGTAGCTTCCAGTCTCAGCGGAGGATCGAAAAGCTTAAATATTACAGCGTCTAAAGTGCGCCATATACGGAAAGATCGATCGTCTCGACGTATGAAGATCGTCTTTATACCTTTGATCGATTAAAAGATTTAAGCGTTATAAGATAACACACAGAATGAGTAGTAGAATACATGTGTCACCATTCCGCCCAACTTTTCCCATCATGCGGGACGTAAGAGGCGACCGAGGTCTAACTCCAGAGGACAGGCAGCAGCGCTCTCTGTGAGTTAAACCATAACACATGCGATCACCAACCCGTCTGCCAAGCGTATCAATTATTGGCATTTCACCCCACTGGGGGAGACCAGCGTCCAGCAGTGGACGTTATGTGGCTGATGATGCGATACTAACATGTACATTACGTTTTTAGTTCAGGTTTTTTTGTAAATAAAAAAAAACTTTTCGTCTTTTCAAGAAATATGTGATTTTTTTTTTTCATTACATGCCTAACTTGAAGTAGTGCATGTAAAATACACTGTGTTTATAACTAAATGTACCGCCACATTTGTGAGAACCTGAGACTGTACCTACCTTCATTTTAAACGTGACCTCGATTACGAACATAGCATCGTAGGTGTATAAGTTTCAAGTTGGCACTAACAGCAAAGTTTGCAAACTCTAAGAGTCAACTGCGTCGGAACTATTACACTTACTTTATGCTTAGAATAAGAAGTAAAGGTAAAAGTTAAACATATATATACACACATCAAAATTTTCTAGGGATCAAATACATTTTAGAAGATTGCAATCAAGAATATAATTTACTAAAACTGAATTCATTCATAATTTATTCAAAATGTGGTGATAAGTCATTGATACAGGCATGGGGAATTAGGTAGGAGACCAATCCAGAAGATTAGATTTGATTTAAATAAATTAGATTTTTTTTAGAGCTAAAAATGTTCTTGATCCCTAGAAACTTTTGATGTGTGTAGTTTTGCAGAAGCTGGATGCGAGAATCCAAAAACAAATTACAGTGGCGTGGTATTGGAGGGGGTTATGTTCAGCAGTGGACGAATATGGGCTGATGATGATGAAGCTGAATGCCATCAAATTGTAGGTGATCAGATACCTAATGGGCAAACGTCCTTCATCTTAGACCGCATAGCAAACAGCAGGATAGCCAACAATACAATAAAAACAATAAAAAACACCTCTTGTACCCGTTTACTGAACTCAACCCCGTTTTCAATTCGGGAAAATTTATTACAAAGGGAGTAAAATGTTTTTGTATTGTGTTTCTAATTTGATCGTTGGGGGCCCATTAATATACACCAATATTCCACCCATTGGAATCATTTGTGGAAAATTCGGACGCACATATAATTTGCATCTGTAACTCTAAGATCTCTTGCACGATCGACGTGTGTTTGATGATGGAGTTCGGAGGTAGTGCATTGAATCCAGATCCGAAGTCATTCGTTATTTGTCCGGCAAGTGCAATTTTAGGGCTTAGGGTCAATTATGAAACTTCAAAGTCTAGTATCTTATTTGATACTAGCTTTCCGCCCGCGGCTTCGCCCGCGTGGACTTCGCTTATATTGCAGTATCGCTTATATAAAGGAATATTTTTGTTTTCCCTCTGGAATATCATTTTTTCGGGATGAAAAGTACTCTATTATTTAAACCGGACTTCTAACTATACGTCTGCAAAATTTAAAAACAATCGGTTCAGTAGTTACGGCCTGAAAGCGGAACAAACAAACTCACTTTCCCATTTATAATATTAGTAAGATTAATCATTGAAATCAAATATTGTAATAATAATAATCTATTATATCAATTCCAGATGATTATGTTGGAAAATCAGATTAATTTAAATAGGAGCACATCATAATCAGCACTTTTTTTACTCTTACTTAATCATATTTAGTCACCACCAGAGAAAATGTTACTGTACAAATGAGAAACATAGAAGCCATTTTGTATGTGAAATACAACGTGTATTTCCCGCGCAATATACTTGAAGCGCTCTTCTTGTGTCTGTTCGAATTTAGAAATTAGAAATTTATGGACTTCTGTAGAACGCTGTACCATGTCACAGCCGCCTTGAGATTCGTACGAGTGTAAGCGAACAGAATTTTGTCAGTGATTTTGAACTCTATTGACTCCGTAAGTAGACTCTGAATCGAAGCTGGTCACGAATTATAGATGAGCCTATTTTGGCTTTGGTTTTTTGGAGATAAAATCGTAGAAAAATGTTGATACCTACTGAATAATATCCTTATCCTTACTAATATTATAAATCGGAAAGTGAGCTTGTTTGTTTTTTCTGCTTTCACGCCGTAACTACTGAATCGATTGCTTTGAAATTTTGCATACGTAAAGTTAGAAGACCGGATTAAATAATAGGGTACTTTTTATCCCGAAAAAAAATGATATTCCCGAGGGAAACAGAGATTTTTCCGTAGAAATGATAAGTTGTCCTTTATACCGCAGTAGGTAATAGGTAAGTTGTCCTTTATACCGCAATAGGTATAACCGCCACGCGGGCGAATCCGCGGGCGGAAAGCTAGTAAGAACATAAAATGTAGTTTAAAACTTGATCATCAGAAATCAATAGAAAATGTTTTTTATTTTCTAACACTAACTTCTGTAACTGGTCTTTGTAAACATTTGTAAACATTTTGTATTGATGTATCAAAATTTCCTAATCTCTCGGAAGCCGCAACCAGAAAGGCTACCATTAGTTTAAAAGAGTTTAAGACGGTATTGATACAATTCCATATTCTATTAAAAATAGTTACTCGTAAAAACGCGAAACATTATATGGGTAGATGGGTGATTCTTACTAATTCAGGCGAAAAGTACTGAAAGGTTTATAGTGAAATTTAACAACTAATAACACACATACTAGACTAACATTTACTCGAAATTCTCACGACAAGTGGATTAACTCCGAGTGAAACCGCCTGGATACAGTCAGCTGTATTAATAGTATCATTTTCTACATTACATCTATGCAGAATGACTTTGTGGTCATGATCCGGACCCACTTTTACTTACTCAGCAAATTATAGCGATTTCAATGGTATACGTCTTTTACTGGAGAAAGATATTTTCTTTTGTTATAAATATTAGGGAGCTCTCCAGAGAACGGGCAGCAGCGCTCTCTGTGAGTTAAACCACAACAACGCCACTGCGATCGCCAACCCGCCTGCCAAGTGGCGATTACTGGCATTTCACCCTCAAATGACGGATCTCATTGGGGGAGGCCTTCGTGCAGCAGTGGACATTATGTGGCTGATGATGATAAATATTAGCGTGACCATGCATTTTGTTTCAAATTTTGGACAAGAATTAACAAGTTTAAAATGTCTCAGTCACAATAATAACCATACTGTTGAAATCGCTGTAATTTTCTGTGTTAGAAAATGTTGGTACGTATCATGACTCCATAGTCAGCCGGTATATATAAAAAACTGACTCATCAGACAAAACATTTGACACTAGAAAGCTGAAGCTTTTTGAAATTCATACCCTAAGGGTGTAAAAAGAGCGGTGAAAGTTTATATGAGAGAAGCGATAGTTTGTAATTACGGTTCTGAAACTCGGTGGTACTACTTAATAGAAATTATAGCACACGTATTTCACTTTATTTTCAGCCGATCGACTTAAACTGAACTTAAGATGAACTAAAAAAGATGAAATTTGTCGATTTATTATAAAATCGCGGGGCATTCACTAGTTAAAAACAAAACGTTATCACCCTCACTAACAAACACGGCGTAACATAAACCTAAGTTGTGACAGTTCAGACATTCCCTATTTGACATACAAATGACAACTTAAGTTGGGCTTGGTGTAACAGGGGAATAGTTATACCGCGTTTATTAGTACGACCCTATTAGTTCACTCAAATACCTATGGGTACCTAATAGGTAGTTGGGCGCTTTCAATAGTTTCCACGAATATGAATCAACAGGTAACCAACAGTAGGAATCTCAGTTGTGTACATGCAACAGTCAGTCTGCACTTTCCGTCCCTGTCCGATATACATTGTGTAACAGTGACAGCATGCTACAGATCAAAATGCGTTACGACGAGAATCACACGTAGAACGCTTTCATACGACACCTCAAACAAAGTAGCAATTCCATCGCGCATAACAAAGCGTCTGTGTACGTAAAGCTACGGAAAGCATCCCTTATTGAAAACAAATACCCATGTTTCGTGCTTTCTCGCGTTTCCTCTTTGTCCGTCTCACAATGGAAATCCTGCCGATGTAATCGATCACTCTAACGCATTGGCATTAAAGTCGGATTTCCAATGTCCAGTGTTGTTTGTCGTCGGGGCTTTACTGCTTGTACACTACGAGGGACGTGGAGTGAAGCAATTGTTTCAATCTTCGTAATGTAAATACACTGGGCGAGGTCAGGTAAAGTTGTGTAGTAGCCAACACCTACATTCTTATTGATACAAGCTGCGTTGAGTGTTAACGTGGGTGTTTCTCGCCCTTGTATGGATTGTTTGTACCACTTTACGGCTTTGTGTTATACGTACGTTTTTGTTATTGTTGTGTTACAAATATGAAGCAGTGGGATTTCGTTCCTGCAGAAGGGAGTGGCTTTTGGACTTCTTCTTCTGTACTGTATGTGGGCTATGCTCAGGAAAAATGATTTTGAGCATTCACTTGTTTCTTTTTTTTTGTATAGCCATCTATGAAAAATAAGGCGTAATCTAAATCTTATATATGAAATTACCATGTCACAATGTTAGTTACCGTACTCTTCCGAAACGGCTTTACTTATTTTGACCAAATTTTATGTGCGTATTCAGGAGGTCTGAGAATCGGCTACTATCTATTTTTTATGCATCTACCAGTTGTATTTCAACTTATTATGGCAAAACAGATGTTTGCCGGGACAGCTAGTCTATATATATATAAAAGAAAGTCGTGTAAGTTACACCATTTATAACTAAAGAGCGGTTGAACCGATTTGGCTGAAAATTGGTGCGGACGTAGCTTAGAACCCGGAGAAGGACGCAATAAAGAATTGAGAATTGAGAAGGACACAGGATACTTTTTATCCCGTTCCTGTGGGACGCGTCGCTATATAGAGGGTGTTTATATTTTGTATGAAATACTGAAACTACGCGAATGAAATCGCAGGGTATCCACTAGTAATATATAAAATTAAAAGTCCTGACTGAGTCATTATTCACTGACTCATCAAACCCCAGCCAAAATCCTTGACTCAAGAAAGCTGAAATGTTGCACAGGGGTTCTTTTTATGGTGTCTACGTGAGTTAATAAAGGATTCTTTTTTAAATTCATCCCCTAACGGGATAATAAAGAGGTAAGAAGTGTATATGAGAAAAAAAAGTTAAGTTTCGGAATTTAGATGGTGGTAGTAAGTTTGAATAGAAATTAATACTGAAACTGCGCGGATTAAACCGCGGGGCGTTCTATTGTGTTTATTATATAGTGTTACTATCTCGACATTGGATCTACACTCTAAGCCTAGGCCTCACCTTCGGAGATATGAAACATGTAACAGTTAAGCAGGCCACTTACACTGTTTTTCCTATACAGTTCGCCGTATACTATAATTTCTCCTAATTCATTGCCCCAAAAACTATTAATCATATTGTGTCTCGCTATCTGTCATTACTGTCAATGTCAATGTGACATTCCAGGTTTTATCAGTCATGGGATGATACAATAGAGAATTTTCTTTGACGTTTTTCTGATAGATTTTAGAAACAAAGTTTGACAGTAATGACATTTCTCCGCCCGAAAATCTGAAAAGAAAATTCCCCACTTCAAAAATAATATTTTGAATTACTTTGAAGTCTACTATTGCAAAAACAGTTTATTATAATGGCACCCTTTTGAAGTGAATGAGAAATCAGAGTATAGTGGTTCGGATGTCGGTAGGTCGTCCCGGCAACAGGCACATAAGCCCAATCAAT
Source organism: Conopomorpha cramerella (assembly GCA_012932125.1). Taxonomy (NCBI): domain Eukaryota; kingdom Metazoa; phylum Arthropoda; class Insecta; order Lepidoptera; family Gracillariidae; genus Conopomorpha; species Conopomorpha cramerella. The sequence continues at coordinate 9,613 of SJJU01005202.1, forward strand.
TAGAAAACAGGAAGCGGACTCTGGGCCCCCCTCACGCAAGCACGTGACCGTGACAAATGATAGGCATAGGATGAAGAATAATCGAATATTCTGTATGGTGTCAGAGTTACAGAGTTATAAGTTTACGTATAATACACACATCAAAAGTGTCTAGGAATCAAGTACATTTTAGAAGATTGCAATCAAGAATATATTTTACAAAAACTGAATTATTTCATAATTTATTCAAAATGTGGTGATAAGTCATTGTGAGAGGCATGGGGAATTAGGTAGGAGACCAATCAAGAAGATTAGATTTGATTTAAATAAATTCGATTTTTTAGAGTTAAAAACGTTCTTATCCCTAAACACTTTTGATGTGTGTATTTAAAGCCCTGTATGCAGGCCGGGCCCTAATTATTATTAACTTTTATTTAACATGCAATGTATGTATGTATATAAGTTCGCGTCAAATCTTGCTACTTAATTTTGAAGCAGATGTACTCAACCGATTCATCTGACATTTTGTATACACATTAAGTTCGGCTCATAACATTGGTTAGACTATGTGGCGATTTTCTTTATTTTTCAAGTTGTGTTTCTTTTGATATGGGTATCAAAAGAAACACAACTTGAAAAAAATAAAGTGACGTAGCTCTAAATCCAATATGGAGTCCTTTATAGCCTCTTAAAGGTACATTTTACAAAGTTTTTTACTGCCTCTACGTAAAATGTCTAATCTTTATGTCCAGTGATTCTGATAATGAACTCCTTATTAGACGTACATCTAACAACTTATGCTAAGCTTGGTACAATGACGGAATAGATACACCGCGTATTGGTAAAGCCGATCGTGTTGGGCAAAATAGAATAAGACCGTCTTATCTTCTATGGCCCCTAGTTGCGAACCACAATTTCCAATGCAGTCAGAGCTTACGTATTTTTTTTTTTGGTATTTCATAAGACGTATTTGGATCAACTGTGTTGTTATCACACACCCTCTATTAAGAGCGTTTAATATAAATTTTGGAACCAATTTTCTCACGTCTCCAAGAATGAAATGGCAAACTCGCTTCAGCGCTTCTGACTAGTCAATGATGAATTTGAAAGACGAAATTATTTGAAAGTGATTGATATTTGTGTTCAATATTTACAGTATACTTGCACTGTGATACATTGAAACACATCAGTTTTAAAGCTATTCTACTACCAACTAAAAACAGTATCACTCCCCGGTCGGTTTACACCAGTTCAATGTGCAGCAAAGTCGTGGCAAAAACGACCTTCCTGACACTAGAACACAATCGTAAACTGAACTAAATTCGTGTCAACATTGTAAGATGCCTGTTTGTAGTACACCTTCTTTTTTTATTTCAACTAACATAAACTGAAGTGAATTTGTTTTGGCGCCCCCGGTAGGTGTTTGTAACTAACTAGTTTTGAGCAAGCAAAATGCATGTTATTCTATTTACCTTTTGGTGTAATAGTCGATTGTATGCTCGTAGTCGAGCCAAATAGTATTTATGCTGGAAGTGCTTTTTAAAAAAAATAAGTGCGAAAAAATGCGTTTTCCGGTTTTGTAGCCGGATTTGGTCATTTGCTACGGTATGGGAATGAATTTCGAAACTGACTACGAAATCAGTATAATCTTTACCGTGCACCAGCCAGTTACCAAATCCAGCTCCGAAATGATCTCTTTCCGGCTCATACATTTTTCTACATTAATAGTTTAGTGGCGAAGCTAGGGGGTAAGCCGGTAATACAAGACAAACCTATGCCAGGCACATTAACAAATATTTTCAAAGGGAAAAGTAGCGTAGGGACTTATTATAGCTCAAATAAGTAAAACAAATAAACAATCTAAATAAGCATTGGTTAAGTGCCTATTTTTCACTACCGGCTTACCTCCTAGCTTCGCCACTAGTACCTACTTACTATACCGTTCTAATATACTATTCTTGAACGAGAAATTATTAAAAACAATACTACTACAGTATAAGTATTACATAAGTTAATAACCACATTTTAATACTAAACTTATTGTTTTGTTTAAAAATTGTTTACGTACAAGGCTTTCTGTTTACTACATATTCATTTATAGAAATAAGCTGAAAAGGAATTCAAGGCACGCCGCTCCTAGTATAAGATAAGTTTACAAAAGGGAAAATTCATTTAAAAATTCTCATGAAACGCATAGAATATTTGTCCGACTTGGAAAATCGTTGTGATGCAAACTTTTTACTCTTATCACTATATAATAGTCTTTTAATCTTTATTATAGTGGAAGGCTGAGGCTCGCTCACTTGGAGTTACAGTTCTTATCTCTGCGGCTTAAGGTTCTAAGTATTTTGCTTTAGAAATTGTGACATCCTATTACTGACGGAGCTGGGGCCGTTTTAAGTTGAGCTATGCAACTAATGAAATTTCACTAAACGACAGTTCAGTTTAATCGTCGAACAGTTCAAACATTTTGCCCTCGGGATTTGCTGTGACGTCACCTCCGCCTTATCATTGTGCAGGGCTGGCGGTCTTCCGGTTTAAGTCGGTGGCATTCCATTTAGTTATGAAGATGTACAGTCAGATGGCTGGCACTAAGTTTGCGATAGTATATTATAATCGTATAATCTGCATCGCACAATGAATTCTAATCGTCTTGAGCCGGATTAGATACGACACGGGTCAAGACTGCTTAAGATCTACTACGGGTCAAGACTGCTTAGGATCTCCTATGGCCATCTGAGTATATTTATTCATTGCCTTTCATTCAAAATGAATCGCTAATTGTGTTGATAAGCGCAAAACTTGAGAATGGCTCTACCAACTATCCCAATTATTTATTTGTTGTGCTTAATAACATCAGGAGAAGTTCGTATGACAGAAAAAATAAGAAAATTGCAAGCGAAATTATACTGATTCGAAATTAATATTCAAATTCATAGTTGAGACAGGGCATCGTTGCATTAGTTTCAAATAAAATTCGGTAAACTTTCACTACATGCACAACAACTCGCCTGTCTCTCAGAGAGTAGACAGAAATATTCGAAATACAGAACAGATGCTGCGGTCCTGTCATACCTCTTTCGCTTTTTCCCAATTCATTAATCAACTATCAGTTTTGGGTGCCCTTTGTCTTTCCCTAGCATATACTTGACGAGTGAATTCCGGACGTCCTCACTGATTGCCCTTTTGGAATCCTTTATTGCACACTGTCATAACATGAAATATGTTGTGTTGGCCTGTTTGTATCGTCAGCTTTTGAACTTTCAGAGCAAATTTCATTTGTTCTAGTGCATAATTATTAAATATTTCCGATGATTATTTGCCGACTGCGAATATTGGATATGAAATGAAAAATTCCGATTACTATTATCCGCATGTGGATTCAGTGGAAAACATGTCACCCAGCTTCGGTGACCACAACCTATTGTCGGAGTTAAGCAACCTTCGCTGGGTCGCTTTTAAGCGGGATTTTCTCGAGTTACTAACAACACGCTGAGTGCCGAAGTTAGCTAACTTAGAGATCTAACAGTTGATAGCCAAAGTCAAAAGTCAAAATTTCTTTATTTCATCGTTATAAGTGCTATAACATACAGATATACAGTAGCATAACACAAAGCTTGATGAACGTCATTTATGACTTTAAAAACAAAAGTAATCGTCCCCGGTTCGAACTAATTTATTTTACTGGCCAGAAGAATCGGGAAGAAACTGGCATCTTTTCAAATCGTCTTACTGATATGATTTCGTTGCTAATTGCTTGTCACGGGTTTTCCTTTTTGCGGTTTGCCGTTCTGTGGTCGACCGACCAATTCAAATCAACGATGCACCGTAGCAATCGGGTTGGATGACCGGGTAAACGCTACTGAGAAAAAGAGGATATTTTCGACTGAAAATACCAGCCAAAAATAGAATAATCAAACACACACAAATCTCACTTCGCGTCCTATTCACACAAGATTCGTTATTTACTCATACAACCATCGTTAATTATAGAATTCTGCGAAAACGCTTTCAAAGAGGTAAGGACTATAAAAGCGTTACGTAGTGTACTTGAGGCTCTTATAAAGATACCCCTTGCAGGCAGTGTATGCCTTTGGTAATTTCGAATCAGTGTATCTTCGAAAAACGAATTTCGCAACCACAAAGTCATAACGACATTAACTATCAAAGTGGACAATTAATTATACCAAGATGAATTCCGGGAACCCTCTTCATTATACTCCGTTATGGGACATCCATAAAGTATTTTCAAACTCAGTGGCTAGAATAAACAGTGCCGTCACAAAGTCAATATAGAGCCTTTACAGGGCTTTCCGCCCTCAAAGTGGCTGTTTCACGAACGAGCGGCGAGCAGACTCGTTTGTACTTTCATTTGCATATCTCTCCGGGGGCCTAACTCTACTAATGACAAATAATATGACAAATTAATGCCGAGTTTCAAGCGTCGATTGTTCGTGCCAAGCTTTGTCATTGAAACTCAATATTGTCCACGGGGTATATAGGCGCGAATATAATCAAATACAAGCTCGAGATTTGAGTTTCGTTGTTAAAAAATATCTCATTGAAGTTAGATTGAGTCTCCCAGATGGCCATCGGCGTCTGGATTGCCCATCTGTCAATGGATACATATTTTCATATTGTAAATGCACTCTCCTTGCCGTGTGAATATAATACATATGGCACCACCCCAGCCCAACTTTTCCCGTCGTGGGAGTCGTAAGAGGCGGCCGAGGTAACTCTCCAGAGGACGGGCAGCAAGTAGCTCTCTCTGTGAATTAAACCACAACACCACAGATAAGCGTGGCTCTTATTGGTATTTACTCCCAAATAATTATGGAAATCATTGGGGGAGGCCCTCGTCCAGCATTGGATGTCATGTCGAGTACTTTTTTTCTTTCTCCCGTCAGTACATAAACGATATAAGTTGATATATGTCCTTTTGTGGCAACCTCTATTCACTTGCAATGCAATGTCGCCACATGCAATGGCAAAAAATAACATTGCACTATCGGTCATCGCGTATAGCTCCTCAAATCTCGCGTAAATCTCATACCACATACCATTATCACATAGTAGCAAACTACAAACAAAATCTATCATTAAAAGCATTAATTTTAAATACTCCTTTTGGTAAACAACCATGGTAAGAAAAGTGGGTGCTAAACTTTATGTTTTAACTCCCGGCCTATCAATGAAAACGACCTGTCTGTGAGAGGCGATGCGATATAATAACGGACTGTATGATAAATTAAAATAAAAACCTAGTGTGTAAGGTAAAACCTTTACACGATAATAATTAGAAGTCAAAATGTACAATATTCATAGATAAACATACAAGTATAAAATAGTGTACTTATAAAAAAGAGCGTCTGTGGTCCAGTTGGTCGGATACTTGACTTATAACCGCGAGGTTCGAGTCCGGCTACTGGACGTGTACTAATGGGACTCTTTTTCAGAGCCTATGTACGCAACGCAAC